>JAUMJL010002606.1:0-22146 GCA_033558185.1 Dromococcyx pavoninus
GATTGGGAGGTTTTAAGTGGGTTTTTTTTGCTCAAAATGTGGGTTTGGTGGTGTTGTGGTCATTTTGTGGGTGTTTTCTCCCCCAAGGAGCTGCCGCCGTCGCCTTGTCCGGCCGTTGCCCCACGGCACCTGCTGGGGTGACCCCGAAACCCTCCTGAAAACGGGGTGAAAAGAGGCGATTTCTGTGCTGCTGCCCCAAAAAGAGTGTAAGGGGGACGGGGGGGGGGAGGGCCAGGGGGGACTTCGTTAGGGGGGAACTCGTTAATGAGAACCTCATTAATGGGGAAACTCATTAGTGTGGAGGGGAATGGGGTCCCTGAGTGCCCCGTGAGCCCGGGTCCCCCCAAAAACCTGCTCAGGAGGGTTTCGAGACGCCACAAATTCAGCCCCAAATCCTCCAATTCCACCCCAAAATCCTCAGTTTCCACCCCAGACTCCCCAAATTCACACCAGAATCCCTGGATTCCACCCCAAAATCCCTGAATTCCACCCAAAATCCCTGAATTCCACCCAAAATCCCCGAATTCCACCCAAAATCCCCGAATTCCACCCAAAATCTCCCCGAATTCCACCCAAAATCCCTGAATTCCACCCAAAAAATCCCCGAATTCCACCCAAAATTCCTGAATTCCACCCAAAATCTCCCCAAATTCCACCCAAAATTCCTGAATTCCACCCAAAAAATCCCCGAATTCCACCCCAAATCCCCAAATTCCACCCAAAATCCCTGAATCCCACCCAAAATCCCTGAATTCCACCCAAAATCCCCAAATTCCACCCCAAATCCCCAAATCCAAGCAAAAAAATCCCCGAATTCCACCCAAAATCTCCCCAAATTCCACCCAAAATCCCTGAATTTCACCCCAAATCCCCAAATTCCACCCCAAATCCCCAAATCCAAGAAAAAAAATTCCTGAATTCCACCCCAAATCCCCAAATTCCACTCAAAATCCCCAAATTCCACCCCAAATCCCCAAATTTCACCCCAAATCCCTGAATTTCACCCCAAATCCCCGAATTCCACCCCAAATCCCCAAATCCAAGAAAAAAAATCCCTGAATTCCACCTCAAAATCCTAAAAGTCCACCCAAAAATCTTCAAATCCTACTCAAAATTCTCTAATTCCACCTCAAAATTCCCAAATTCCATCCACAACCCCGCAAATTCCACCCAAAATCCTCGAATCCCACCTAAAATAATCAGATTCCACCCAACCCCGCCCCATCTCACCCCAAAAATCCTCACATCTCGTGCCAAAATCCCCCAACCGACCCTAAAATCCTCAAATCTACCCGAACACCCTCAAAATTCCACCCTGAAATCCTCAAATCCACCTCAAAATCCCCCAATTCCACCCAAAATTCCTCAAATCCCAGCCTAAAATCCGCAATCCCCCCCCCAAAAGTCTCCAAATTCCACTCAAAAATTCCCAAATCCACCCCAAAATGCTCATTTTGGGGCCAATGGGGTGGGTTTGGGGCAGAATCCTCCGTTTTAGGGGCTGTGGGGCCCCCGTCGCTGTCACCTCCCTGTCACTCCAATTAGCGCGTAATTAAGTTCCTCGATGCTTAATTAAACACCCTGATGCTTAATTAAGCTCCCCCACGCTTGATTGGGGCCGGGCAGCATTGCTCAGGGAGGGGCCCTGACTCACAGGACCGGTTTTGGGGCTCTTTCCCCTCATTTCCTCAACGTTTGGGGTTCCCCGCTACCGGAATTCCCACATTTTATCGACACGGAGCCGTTTTGAGGTCAAACGCAGCTATTTTGGGTCAGCTGGGGATAGAGGCAGCTGCTGCTGGGAGTGGCGAGGGCCTCCCTGCCCCCTGAATTCCTGCTTTGCACCCCAAGTTTGGGGGAATTCTGGCATTTTTGGCATTTTTAGCATTTTTCCCCCAAAATAAGATCTTGTTGGGATCAGAACCGGCACCGGGGTTTAATAAAAATGAGCCGAGGGGGGTGGTTTTGGGGTAGAATCCCCTTTTTTCTTTCAAGCTGCTCGCAGTGCTCAACCCTAAATCTCCAGATCTGCCCCCAAAACCCCCAAATTCCACAAGGAAATCCTCAAATCCATCAAAAAATTCCTAAATCCGTCCAAAAAATCTTCAAATCCCACCCAAAAATCCTCAAATCCACCCCAAACCGCAGAAATCTACACAAAAATCATCAAATTCCACCACAAAATCACCAGATTCCACCACAAAATCCTCAGATTTCCCCACATTCCAAAGTAAAACCCCCAATTCCACCCCAAAATCCTCAAATCCCCCCGAAATCCCCAAGTTCCAACCTGAATCCACCCCAGAACTTCTCAAATCCTTCCCAGAATCCTCACATTCCAAACTAAAACCCCCAAATCCACCCCAAAATCATCAAATTCCAACCCCTACCCCCAAATTTCAACCTAAAACCCCCAAACCCACCCCAAAATAATCAAATTCCAACCTAAAACCCCCAAATTCCAACCTAAATTCTTCAAATCCCATCCCAAGTTCATCAGCCCTCCCCAGATTTCAACCTAAACCCCCCAAATTCCAACCTAAAAGCCTCAAATTCCAATCTAAGCTCCCTAAATCCAACCTAAAGTCCTCAAATTTCAACTCCAAAATCTCAAATTCCCCCAAACCCTCCCCAAATCCAACCTGAAATCCTCAAATTTCAACCCAAAAATCTCCAGATCCTGGCCAAACCCCCAAACTCCATCCTAAAATCCTCCAATTCCAGTCTAAGCTCCCAAAATCCATCCTAAAATCCTCCAATTCCAATCTAAACTCCCCAAATCCAACCTCAAATCCTCAAATTTCAACCCAAAAATCTCCAGATCCTGCCCAAACCCCCCAAATCCAACCTGAAATCCTCAAATTTCGATCTAAGCTCCCAAAATCCAAACTAAAGTCCTCAAATTTCAACCCAGAAATCTACAGATCCTGCCCAACCCCCAAAATTCATCCTAAAATTCTCCAATTCCAATGTGAGCTCCCCAAATCCAACCTGAAATCCTCCAATTCCCATCTAAGCTCCCAAAATCCAACCTCAAATCCTCAAATTTCAACCCAAAAATCTTCAGATCCTGCCCAAACCCCCCCAAATCCATCCTAAAATCTTCCAATTCCAGTCTAAGCTCCCCAAATCCATCCCAAAATCCTCCAATTCCAGTCTAAGCTCCCAAAATCCATCCCAAAATCCTCCAATTCCAATCTAAACTCCCCAAATCCAACCCAAAATCCTCCAATTCCAGTCTAAGCTCCCAAAATCCATCCCAAAATCCTTCAATTCCAATCTAAGCTCCCCAAATCCATCCTAAAATTCTCCAATTCCAAATAAGCTGCCAAAATCCATCCCAAATTCCTCCAATTCCAGTCTAAGCTCCCAAACTCCATTCTAAAATCCTCCAATTCCAGTCTAAGCTCCCCAAATCCATCCTAAATTCCTCCAATTCCAGTCTAAGCTCCCAAAATCCATCCTAAATTCCTCCAATTCCAGTCTAAGCTCCCAAACTCCATTCTAAAATCCTCCAATTCCAGTCTAAACTCCCCAAATCCAACCCAAAATCCTCCAATTCCAGTCTCAGCTCCCCAAATCCATCCCCAAATCCTCCAATTCCAGTCTCAGCTCCCAAAATCCAACCCAAAATCCTCCAATTCCAGTCTCAGCTCCCCAAATCCATCCTAAAATTCTCCAATTCCAAATAAGCTGCCAAAATCCATCCCCAAATCCTCCAATTCCAGTCTCAGCTCCCAAACTCCCACCCCAAACCCTCCAATTTCTCCCCCCGATTTCTCCCCCCCCCCCCCGGCGTTCCCGGCGTTCCCGTTTTGCCCCATTTTCCCGGCGTTGTCCCCCCAGGATGGCGGAGGAGCCCCTCGTGCCCGTGTACTGCACGGGCGTCTCGGCGCAGGTGCAGCGGCAGCGGGCGAAGGCGCTGGGGTTGGGCCGGCACGAGAACGCCGTGCGTTACCTGGGCCAGGACTACGGGCGGCTGGCGGAGGAATGCCGACGTTCCGGAACTCTCTTCCGAGACCCCACCTTCCCGCCCGCCCCCGCTTCCCTCGGCTTCCGCGAGCTGGGCCCCGGCTCCGCCAAAACTCACGGCGTCCAATGGAAGCGGCCGACGGTGAGCGGCGCCGGCGCCACGCGGCGGTGGGGGCAATTCCTACCGTGGCGGGCGTCGTCGCGGCAAAATTCCGGCTCCGAGGTCGTAAGAAAGCTGGAATTGCCCAGATTTGGGGGAATTTTGGTGAAGAAGGGGTGTGTTTTCCGCAGGAGCTGTGTCCGCGCCCGCGCTTCATCGTGGACGGGGCGACGCGCACGGACATCTGCCAGGGAGCGCTGGGTAGGGCTGCGGCGCCTCCATCTTCCCCCTTTCCCTGCCTTTTTGCCTCAAATTGGGGGGGGGGTTGGGAATGGTGGTGCTGGGTCGAGGCTGGTTTGGGCCCAGTTGAGACTGGTTTGGGAATGGTTGTGCCGGGTCGAGGCTGGTTTGGGCCCAGTTGAGACTGGTTTGGGCCCAGTTGAGGCTGGTTTGGGCCAAATTGAGGCTCTTTTGGGCCTACTTGAGCCTGGTTTGGGCCCAGTTCAGGCTGGTTTGGGCCTACTTGAGACTGGTTTGGCCCAAATTGAGACTGGTTTGGGCCCAGTTGAGGCTGGTTTGGGCCTACTTGAGGCTGGTTTGGGCCAAATTGAGACTGGTTTGGGCCCAGTCGAGGCTGGTTTGGGCTTACTTGAGACTGGTTTGAGCCAAATTGAGGCTGGTTTGGGCCTATTTGAGGCTGGTTTGGGCCCAGTTGAGACTGGTTTGGGCCAAATTGAGACTGGTTTGGGCATACTTGAGACTGGTTTGGGCCAAATTGAGGCTGGTTTGGGCCCATTTCAGGGTGGTTTTGGCCCAGTCGAGGCTCGTTTGGGCCCAGTTTAGACTGGTTTGAGCCCAGTCGAGGCTGGTTTGGGCCAAATTGAGACTGGTTTGGGCCCAGTTGAGGCTGGTTTGGGCCCAGTCGAGGCTGGTTTGGGCCAAATTGAGGCTGGTTTGGTCCTACTTGAGACTGGTTTGGGCCCAGTTGAGACTGGTTTGGGCCCAGTCAAGGCTGGTTTGGGCCTACTTGAGACTGGTTTGGGCCAAATTGAGACTGGTTTGGGTCAACTTGAGGCTGGTTTGGGCCCAGTTGAGACTGGTTTGGCCCTACTTGAGACTGGTTTGGGTCTACTTGAGGCTGGTTTGGGCCCATTTCAGGGTGGTTTTGGCCCAGTCGAGGCTGGTTTGGGCCCAGTTTAGACTGGTTTGAGCCCAGTCGAGGCTGGTTTGAGCCCAGTCGAGGCTGGTTTGGACCAAATTGAGGCTGGTTTGGGCCTACTTGAGACTGGTTTGGGCCCAGTCGAGGCTGGTTTGGGCCCATTTGAGGGTGGTTTGGTCCTACTTGAGGCTGGTTTGGGCCAAATTGAGGCTGGTTTGGGCCCAGTTGAGGCTGGTTTGGGCCAAATTGAGGCTGGTTTGGGCCCAGTCGAGGCTGGTTTGGGCCAAATTGAGACTGGTTTGGGCCCAGTTGAGGCTGGTTTGGGCCCAGTCGAGGCTGGTTTGGCCCAAATTGAGACTGGTTTGGGCCTAGTTGAGGCTGGTTTGGGCCTACTTGAGACTCGTTTGGGCCCAGTTGAGGCTGGTTTGGGCCAAATTGAGGCTCGTTTGGGCCTACTTGAGGCTGGTTTGGGTCTACTTGAGACTGGTTTGGGCCCAGTCGAGGCTGGTTTGGGCCAAATTGAGACTGGTTTGGGCCCAGTTGAGGCTGGTTTGGGCCCAGTCGAGGCTGGTTTGGCCCAAATTGAGACTGGTTTGGGCCTAGTTGAGGCTGGTTTGGGCCTACTTGAGACTGGTTTGGGCCCAGTTGAGGCTGGTTTGGGCCAAATTGAGGCTCGTTTGGGCCTACTTGAGGCTGGTTTGGGTCTACTTGAGACTGGTTTGGGTCTACTTGAGGCTGGTTTGGGCCCAGTCGAGGCAGGTTTGGGCCAAATTGAGACTGGTTTGGGCCCAGTCGAGGCTGGTTTGGGCCAAATTGAGGCTGGTTTGGGCCCAGTTGAGGCTGGTTTGGGCCAAATTGAGGCTGGTTTGGGCCTACTTGAGGCTGGTTTGGGCCCAGTTGAGGCTGGTTTGAGTCTACTTGAGACTGGTTTGGGTCTACTTGAGGCTGGTTTGGGCCCAGTCGAGGCTGGTTTGGGCCAAATTGAGACTGGTTTGGGCCCAGTCGAGGCTGGTTTGGGCCAAATTGAGACTGGTTTGGGCCCAGTTGAGGCGGTTTTGGGCCTACTTGAGGCTGGTTTGGGCCCAGTTGAAGCTGGTTTGTGCCAAATCGAGGCTCATTTGTGCCAAATCGAGGCTGGTTTACGCCAAATTATGGCAGGTTTGAGGCAAATTGAGACAAACTTGTGCCAAATCGCCACTGTTGGTGCTGAATCGAGGCTGATTTGTGCCAAATCAAGGCTGTTTTGCCCAAACTGAGGCCGTTTTGCACCAAACCAAGGCTGTTTTGGCTAAATTGAGGCTGATTTGGCCAAACTGAATCCAATTTGTGCCAAACCGAGGCTGTTTTGGCCAAACTGAGACCAATTTGTGCCAAATCAAGGCTGTTTTGGCCAAATTTAGGCCCTTTTGGCCAAACTGTGGCTGATTTGTGCCGTATTAAACCTGTTTTGCACCAAACGGAGGCCGTTTTGCCCAAACTGAGGCCAATTTGCCCCAAACCGAGGCTGTTTTGCCCAAACTGAGGC
This sequence comes from Dromococcyx pavoninus, assembly GCA_033558185.1. Lineage (NCBI taxonomy): Eukaryota > Metazoa > Chordata > Aves > Cuculiformes > Neomorphidae > Dromococcyx > Dromococcyx pavoninus. The sequence goes on from JAUMJL010002606.1 coordinate 6,757, forward strand.
CGATTTGCCCCAAACCGAGGCTGTTTTGCCCAAACTGAGGCCATTTTGCCCCAAACCGAGGCTGTTTTGCCCCAAACCGGGGCCGTTTTGCCCCAAACTGAGGCCGTTTTGCCCCAAACCAAGGCTGTTTTGCCCCAAACCGGGACTGTTTTGCCCAAATTGAGGCCGATTTGCCCGAAACTGAGGCTGTTTTGCCCAAACTGAGGCCGTTTTGCCCCAAACCGGGGCTGTTTTGCCCAAACTGAGGCCGATTTGCCCCAAACTGGGACTGTTTTGCCCCAACTGAGGCCGTTTTGCCCCAAACCGGGGCTGTTTTGCCCAAACCAGGGCCGATTTGCCCCAAACGAGGCCGTTTTGCCCCAAACGAGGCCGTTTTGCCCCAAACCGGGGCCGATTTGCCCCAAGCCAGGGCTGTTTTGCCCCAAAACGAGGCCGTTTTGCCCAAACTGAGGCCGTTTTGCCCCAAACCAGGGCTGTTTTGCTCAAACTGAGGCCGTTTTGCCCCAAACCGAGGCTGTTTTGCCCCAAACCGAGGCTGTTTTGTCCCAAACCGGGGCCGTTTTGCCCCAAACCGGGGATGTTTTGCCCAAACTGAGGCCGTTTTGCCCCAAACCGGGGCCGTTTTGCCCCAAACTGAGGCTGTTTTGCCCCAAACTGAGGCCGATTTGCCCCAATCTGAGGCCGATTTGCCCCAAACTGAGGCCGTTTTGCCCCAAACCGGGGCTGTTTTGCCCCAACTGAGGCCGTTTTGCCCCAAACCGGGGCCGATTTGCCCCAAACGAGGCCGTTTTGCCTCAAACCGAGGCCGATTTGCCCCAAACAGAGGCTGTTTTGACCAAACTGAGGCCGTTTTGCCCCAAACCGGGGCTGTTTTGCCCCAAACCGGGGCCGTTTTGCCCCAACCGAGGCTGTTTTGCCCCAAACCGGGGCCGTTTTGCCCCAAGCCGGGGCCGTTTTTGCCCCAAGCCGGGGCCGTTTTGCCCCAAGCCGGGGCCGTTGTGGCCGACGCCGGGGCCGGCGCTGAGGGGACGCGTTGCCCGCAGGTGACTGCTGGCTGCTGGCGGCCATCGCGTCGCTCACGCTCAACGAGGGCGTCCTGCACCGCGTGGTGCCGCACGGCCAGAGCTTCCAGCAGGGCTACGCCGGCATCTTCCACTTCCAGGTGAGCCCCTTCCGACCCCCTCGCCTCCATTTTGGGTCCCTTTTCTCTCTTTGGGGCTCCCTTTGCTTCCCTTTTGAGGTCCCCTCCTCCATTTTGTGTCCCCCTCCTCCATTTTGTGTCCCCCTCCTCCATTTTGTCTCCCCCTCCTCCATTTTTTGTCCCCCCCCCTCCTCCATTTTACGTCCCTCCTCGTCCATTTTGAGTCTTCTCTCTCCATTTTGGGGCGCCCTCCTCACACTTTGAGTCTCCCCCCCTTCCATTTTGCGCCCCCCTCTTCCATTTTGAGCTCAATTTTGGGGGTCCCCCCCCTCTGTTTATGAGGTCCCCCAACCCTCATTTTGGGTCCTCACCTCCGCCTTGGGGCTCCCCTCTCCATTTTGGGCCCCCCCTCCTCCCCTTTGAGGTCCCCCCCCTCCATTTTTTAGTCCCCTCCCTCTCCATTTTGGGGCTTCCCCCTCCATTTTGAGCCCCTCCTCGCATTTTGAGGTCTCCCCCCCCTATTTTGGGTCCCTCCCTCCATTTTGAGTGCCCCCTCCTCAACTTTAGGTTCCCCCTTCTCTCTTTTGGGGCTCCCCTTGCCTCCCTTTTGACCTCCCCACCCTCATTTCGTGCCCCTCTCCTCCATTTTGTGCCCCTCTCTTCCATTTTGGGGACCCCTCCTCCATTTTGTGCTCCTCTCCTCCATTTTGGGGGTCCCTCCCCTTCATTTTGAGGGTCCCTCCTCCATTTTGGGGTCCTCCTCTCCATTTTGGGGACCCCTCCTCCATTTTGTGCCCCTCTCCTCCATTTTGGGGGTCCCTCCTCCATTTTGGGGGTCCCTCCTCCATTTTGGGGACCCCTCCTCCATTTTGTGCCCCTCTCTTCCATTTTGGGGACTCCTCCTCCATTTTGGGGGTCCCTCCCCTCCATTTTGGGGGTCTCTCCTCTCCATTTTGGGGACCCCTCCTCCATTTTGTGCCCCTCTCTTCCATTTTGGGGACTCCTCCTCCATTTTGGGGGTCCCTCCCCTCCATTTTCTCTGCCTCCCCTCTCCATTCTGACCCGACCCCCTCTGCCCCCTCCAATTTGGGTCCCTCCCCTCTCTTTTTAGTGCCCCTTCTCCATTTTAGGGGTTCCCCCCTCCATTTTAAGGGTCCCCCCTTCCATTTTAAGGGTTCCCCCTCCATTTTAAGTGTTCCCCCCCTCCATTTCAAGGGTTCCCCCTCCATTTCAAGGGTTCTTCCCCTTCTATTTTAAGTGTTCCCTCCCCTCCATTTCAAGGGTTCCCCCCCTCCATTTTAAGGGTCCCCCCTTCCATTTTAAGGGTTCCCCCCCTCCATTTCAAGGGTTCCCCCTTTCAATTTCAAGTGTTCCCCCCTTCCATTTCAAGGGTTCTTCCCCTCCATTTTAAGTGTTCCCCCCCTCCATTTTAAGGCTTCCCCCCCTTCCATTTTAGCCCTTCCCCTCCATTTTAAAGCTTCCCCCCCTTCCATTTTAGCCCTTCCCCTCCATTTTAAGGCTTCCCCCCCTTCCATTTTAGCCCTTCCCCTCCATTTTAGAGCTTCCCCCCCTTCCATTTTATCTCCCCCTTTCCATTTAATACCCCCCCCTCTATTTTAATCCCCCCCCTCCATCTTGACACCCAACCAGGCTGCAATCCCCCCCCCCCTCCTCCACCCTTTCCTCCCTGAACTCTCCCTCCCCGTGCCCCAAACCCACCGCTTTTCACCCCAAACCCGCCTCTTCTCCCCCCAAACAACCCCCCGTCCCCCCTCAGATCTGGCAGTTTGGCGAGTGGCTGGATGTGGTGGTGGACGACTTCCTGCCCACCAAGGACGGAAAACTCCTCTTCGTCCACTCGGCCGAAGGCTCCGAGTTCTGGAGCGCCCTGTTGGAAAAGGCCTACGCCAAGTACTGCCCCCCCCACCACCACCACCACCCCCCCAAATCTTTAATTTTGGGGTGAATCCCACCCGAAATGGGTCTCCAATCTCCTCCTCTCTCCCTCGCAGGGTGAACGGCTGCTACGAGGCCTTGTCGGGCGGCAGCACTTCCGAGGGTTTCGAGGACTTCACCGGCGGCGTGACGGAGTGGTACGACCTGCGGCGGCCGCCCCCCGACCTCTACCGCGTCATCCTGAAGGCGCTGGAGCGCGGTTCCCTGCTCGGCTGCTCCATCGACGTGAGCAAACCTCCCTTTGGGCTGAAAACCACGTGTTTTGGGGGTGTTCTTTACCATCCCTCCTGGGTGAAACGTTGCCCGGGATGGCCGGGAACGGGGTGGAATCCGGGTGGAATCCGGTCGCGAGTGGTGGTCCCGGGGGCTCGGCGTTGGGTCCGATCCTGTCCAGGGTCTTGGGGAAGGGATCCAGGGCACCCGGAGCGAGTTTGGAGATGGCACCGAGTTGGGTGGAAGTGGTGGGTGGCCTTGAGGGAAGGGAGGGTCTGCGGAGGGGTCTGGAGAAACTGGATCCATGGAACCCCAGTAACCTCAGTCAGGGCCCCCCAGACCCTACTGGGAACACCAGTAACCTTATTGGGGATTCCCCAAACCCTACTGGGAACCACAATAACCTTATGGGGGGTTCCCCAAACCCTACTGGGAACCCCAGTAACCTTATTGGGGATTCCCAAACGCTACTGGGAACCCCAATAACCTCAGTCAGGGCCCCCCAGACCCTACTGGGAACACCAGTAACCTTATGGGGGGTTCCCCAAACCCTACTGGGAACCCCAATAACCTTATGGGGGGTTCCCCAAACCCTACTGGGAACCCCAGTAACCTTATGGGGGGTTCCCCAAACCCTACAGGGGATCCCAATAACCTCAGTCACGGCCACCCAGACCCTACTGGGAACCCCAATAACCTTATGGGGGGTTCCCCAAACCCTACTGGGAACCCCAATAACCTTCTGGGGGGTTCCCCAAACCCTACTGGGAACCCCAATAACCTCAGTTAGGGCCCCCCAGACCCTACTGGGAACACCAGTAACCTTATGGGGGGTTCCCCAAACCCTACTGGGAACCCCAATAACCTTATGGGGGGTTCCCCAAACCCTACAGGGGATCCCAATAACCTCAGTCAGGGCCACCCAGACCCTACTGGGAACCCCAATAACCTTCTGGGGGGTTCCCCAAACCCTACTGGGAACCCCAATAACCTTATGGGGGGATCCCCAAACCCCACTGGGAACACCAATAACCTCAGTCAGGGCCCCCCAGACCCTACTGGGAACCCCAATAACCTTATGGGGGGTTCCCAAACCCTACTGGGAACCCCAATAACCTTATGGGGGATTCCCAAACCCTACTGGGAACCACAATAACCGTATTGGGGATTCCCCAAACCCTACTGGGAACCCCAGTAACCTTATGGGGGGTTCCCCAAACCCTACAGGGGATCCCAATAACCTCAGTCAGGGCCACCCAGACCCTACTGGGAACCCCAATAACCTTCTGGGGGGTTCCCCAAACCCTACTGGGAACCACAATAACCTTATGGGGGGTTCCCCAAACCCTACTGGGAACCCCAGTAACCTCAGTCAGGGCCCCCCAGACCCTACTGGGAACCCAAATAACGTTATTGGGGATTCCCCAAACCCTACTGGGAACCCCAGTAACCTTATGGGGGGTTCCCCAAACCCTACTGGGAATTGCAATAACCTTATGGGGGGTTCCCCAAACCCTACTGGGAACCCCAGTAACCTCAGTCAGGGCCCCCCAGACCCTACTGGGAACCCAAATAACGTTATTGGGGATTCCCCAAACCCTACTGGGAACCCCAGTAACCTTATGGGGGGTTCCCCAAACCCCACTGGGAACATTGAGGGGTTGGGGGGGCGTCCGGAGAAGGGAACGGAGCTGAGGAAGGGGGTGGAGAACGAGGCCTCCAGGGAATGGCTGAGGGACCTGGGGGTGTTTAGTTTGGAGAAGAGGAGGCTGAGGGGGGTCCTCAGCGCCCTGGCAGGGCCAGGGTTGGTCTCTTCTCCCAAGGGACAACCATGGGACAAGAGGGAGGTTGTTGGACTCGGGGAAGGGATCTCCGAGGTCTTTTCCAACCGTGATCCCGCGGACCGGCGTTCCGTTTCCCGGCAGATAACGAGCGCCTTCGACATGGAGGCGGTGACGTTCAAGAAGCTGGTGAAGGGCCACGCGTACTCGGTGACGGCGGCCGAGCAGGTGGGGGACGACCTCACGGTTTTATTGGGGAGGGGGGGGGGGGTGAAACCGATGCTTTTTTGGGTCGAAACCGGCGCTTTTTGGGTCACCAGGCCCTGACGGCGCCGTTCCCAGATCAACTTCCGCGGGCAGTCGCTGGGCCTGATCCGCGTGCGCAATCCCTGGGGAGAGGTGGAGTGGACGGGAGCCTGGAGCGACAAGTGAGGGGGCTCGGGGGCCTTCGTTAGCGTTAATTAACGAAGCGAGCGCGCTCCGGAAGTGACTCCCGATTGCTGCTTCCAGCTCGGCCGAGTGGAGCGCGGTGGAGCCGGCGCTGCGGCAGCGCCTGATGGTGAAGATGGAGGACGGCGAATTCTGGTGAGCGGAACGCGGATTCCCGCTTTTTGCTTTGCTTCTAACGCCGCGGGAAGCGGCCAAACTTCCTCCTCTTTTCCTCCAGGATGTCCTTCCGGGATTTCCTCCGGGAATTCACCCGCCTGGAGATCTGCAACCTCACCCCGGACGCTCTCCAGTCCCGCAAGTTCCGCAAGTGGAACGCGCGGCTCTACGACGGGACGTGGCGGCGCGGCAGCACGGCCGGCGGCTGCCGCAACTACCCCGGTGGGCGCCGCCGTTGGGGGATTTCACCTCAAATTGACCATTTTGGCCATAAATTGAGCTTTTTTAATATCTTTTCCTCGTTTATTTTCTCTTTTTCAGCCACTTTTTGGATAAATCCACAATTCAAGATCCAGCTGGAGGAGGTGGACGACGACGGGGACGACGATGGCGGACGCGAGCCGGGCTGCAGCTTCCTGTTGGCGCTGATGCAGAAGCACCGGCGCCGCGAGCGCCGCTACGGCAAGGACATGGAAACCATCGGATTCGCCGTCTACGAGGTAACGGTGGCCGTCGCGATGGCGGCGCGGCGCTTACCGCAAACCCCGGCGCCGCCGCGCGCCCTCACCCCGCGTCTCTTTCTTCCCGCAGGTTCCCCCGGAGGTGGGTGCGATGGCGGCCGTGGGCGGAGCCAATGGGGGGGGTGTCCAATGGGGGGGGTGTGTGTTGGTATTTTGGTTTTGGGGGGTGGTTTTAACGGCGTTCCGACAGCACGTGGGGAAATCCGGCGTCCACCTCAAGCGGGATTTCTTCCTGGCCAACGCGTCGCGCGCGCGCTCCGAGCAGTTCATCAACCTGCGGGAGGTGAGCACGCGCTTCCGGCTGCCGCCGGGCGAGTACATCGTGGTGCCCTCCACCTTCGAGCCCAACAGGGAAGGAGACTTCGTCCTCCGCGTCTTCTCCGAGAAGAAAGCCGGGACGGAGTAAGCGGACGCCTCGTTAGCGCTAACGAACCCCGGCGGCTCCCGGGGACCTCTCTTACCCTTTGGTGTCTCCCGCAGGGAAATGGATGACGAGATCCAAGCGACGCTGCCGGATGAGGTGAGGGCGATGGGTGCTCCGGATGGGTCCCCCTGGGGTGGTGGCGTTTGACCGGTCGGTGTTCCTCAGGGATCGGCGTCGGGTCCGGTTGCGTTGAACGTCTCCGTCGATGGTTTAGATGAGGGGGGTTGAGTCCATGGTGGACCCAACCGAGTTGGGAAGGGAGTGTGGAGGGAGGGCTCTGCAGAGAGACCTGGATAGGCTGGAGAGATGGCCCCGAGTCCAACGGGATGAGGGTCAACGAGGCCACAGCAACCCCCCAGCAGAGCTCCGGGCTGGGGAGGGACCTGGGGGTCCTGGTGGGACGGGAGAGAGAGCCCAGGTGGCCCAGAAGGCTGATGGCGGCGTGGCGTGAGGACGAGGGAAGAGACCCTTCCCCTGCGCTCGGCGTCGGTGAGGCCACGCCTTGAGTCTTGGGTCTCCTGGGCCCATCGGGTCAAGGAGGAGATGGAGGGGCTGGAGAGGGTCCAGAGGGATCGGGTCAAGGAGATGATGGAGGGGCTGGAGAGGGTCCAGAGGGATCGGGTCGAGGAGGAGATGGAGGGGCTGGAGAGGGTCCAGAGGGATCGGGTCAAGGAGGAGATGATGGAGGGGCTGGAGAGGGTCCAGAGAGATCGGGTCGAGGAGATGATGGAGGGGCTGGAGAGGGTCCAGAGGGATCGGGTCGAGGAGATGATGGAGGGGCTGGAGAGGGTCCAGAGGGATCAGGTCAAGGAGGAGATGGAGGGGCTGGAGAGGGTCCAGAGGGATCGGGTCAAGGAGGAGATGGAGGGGCTGGAGAAGGTCCAGAGGGATCAGGTGAAGGAGATGATGGAGGGGCTGGAGAGGGTCCAGAGAGATCGGGTCAAGGAGATGATGGAGGGGCTGGAGAGGGTCCAGAGAGATCGGGTCAAGGAGGAGATGATGGAGGGGCTGGAGAGGGTCCAGAGGGATCGGGTCGAGGAGGAGATGGAGGGTTCTCAAATAAGACCGGAAGTGACACTTGGTGATGACGATGGCGTCGGATCTTGGGTTGGCCTCGATGATCTTGGAGGTCTCTTCCAACCCAGATGTTTCTGTCGTCCTTTTCCACCCCAGAAAGTCCTCTCGGAAAGCCAAATCGATGAGAACTTCAAGCAGCTCTTCCAGCAGTTGGCGGGGCCGGTAAGGGGGACGCGGCGGACGCGGCGGCGGCGGCGGTGCCGCCATGACACAGGGACGATTGCCCGTGCTTCTCCCTGCAGGACATGGAGATCAGCGTCAAGGAGCTCCAAACCATCCTCAACCGCATCATCGGCAAACGTGAGCGGCCATGTTGGGGCTTTGGGAGGGTCCATTGGGGTTTTGGGTGGATCCATTTGGCCTTTGGGTGGATCCATTGGGGTTTTGGGTGGATATTGGGCCTTTGGGAGGGTCCATTGGGCCTTTGGGTGGATCCATTGTGGCTTTGGGGGGTCCCATTGGGCCTTTAGGTGGGTCCATTGGGCCTTTGGGGGGGTCTATTGGGCCTTTGGGGGGGTCCATTGGCGTTTTGGGTGAATCCATTGTGCCTTTGGGGGGTCCATTGGGCCTTTGGGTGGATCCATTGTGCCTTTGGAGGGTCCATTGTGGCTTTGGGTGGGTCCATTTGGCCTTTGGGTGGATCCATTGGGCCTTTGGGGGGGTCCATTGGGCCTTTGGGTGGATCCATTGGGGTTTTGGGTGGATCCATTGGGCCTTTGGGTGGATCCATTGGGCCTTTGGGTGGGTCCATTTGGCCTTTGGGTGGATCCATTGGGCCTTTGGGGGGGTCCATTGGGCCTTTGGGGGGTCCATTGGGCCTTTGGGTGGGTCCATTGTGCCTTTGGGTGGATCCATTGTGCCTTTGGGGGGGTCCATTGGGCCTTTGGGTGGATCCATTGTGCCTTTGGGGGGTCCATTGTGCCTTTGGGGGGTCCATTGGGGCTTTGGGTGGGTCCATTGTGCCTTTGGGTGGATCCATTGTGCCTTTGGGGGGGTCCATTGTGCCTTTGGGGGGTCCATTGGGGCTTTGGGTGGGTCCATTGGGCCTTTGGGGGGGTCCATTTGGGCTTCGGGGGGGTCCATGGTGCCTTTGGGTGGATCCATTGGGCCTTTGGGTGGATCCATTGTGGCTTTGGGGGGTCCATTGGGCCTTTGGGTGGATCCATTGTGGCTTTGGGGGGTCCCATTGGGCCTTTGGGTGGATCCATTGGGCCTTTGGGGGGGTCCGTTGGGCCTTTGGGTGGATCCATTGGGCCTTTGGGGGGTCCATTGTGGCTTTGGGGGGTCCATTGGGCCTTTGGGTGGATCCATTGTGTCTTTGGGGGGGTCCATTGTGCCTTTGGGTGAATCCATTGTGCCTTTGGGGGGTCCATTGGGCCTTTGGGTGGATCCATTGGGGCTTTGGGTGGATCCATTGGGCCTTTGGGTGGATCCATTGTGGCTTTGGGGGGTCCCATTGGGCCTTTAGGTGGGTCCATTGGGCCTTTGGGTGGATCCATTGGGCCTTTGGGTGGATCCATTGTGTCTTTGGGGGGGTCCATTGGGCCTTTGGGTGGATCCATTGTGTCTTTGGGGGGGTCCATTGGGCCTTTGGGTGGATCCATTGGGGCTTTGAGGGGGGGGATTTTGGGGGTGGAGAGGGGATTTTTGGGGGTGGGGGGGATTTTGGGGGTGGAGGGGGAGATTTTTGGGGGGGTTCAGCTCTCGTTAATTATTCTTGAGCTCGTTAACGCGCCCCCAACCTCGCAGACAAAGATCTCCGCACCAAGGGCTTCAGCACCGAGTCCTGCCGGAGCATGGTCAACCTCATGGATGTATCCTTGGCCAACCGGGAATTTCGGAGGTGGAGGGGGGGTCCAGGGGTGGGGGTTTGCACCCCAAAAGTGCCCCCCCAAGTGGTTCCCTCCCCCCCCCCCCCCAACCCCAGCCCTGGTTTTTCCTCAACGCCCCCCGACTCCGTAGAAAGACGGGAACGGGAAACTGGGGCTGGTGGAGTTCAACGTCCTCTGGAACCGGATCCGCAACTACTTGGTGGGTCCTGGGGGGGGGATTTGGGGTGCAGGGGGGGGGTGGGGTGCAGGGGGGGCATTTTGGGTTGTGGGGTGCATTTTGGGGTCCAAGAGGAGCATTTTAGGGTGCAGGGGGGCATTTTGGGGATGAGGGGGGGCATTTTGGGGTGCAGTGGAGCATTTTGGGGTGCAGGGGGGGCATTGTGGGGGTGCAGGGGGGCATTTTGGGTTGTGGGGGGGCATTTTGGGTTGTGGGGTGCATTTTGGGGTCCAAGAGGAGCATTTTAGGGTGCAGGGGGGGCATTTTGGGGATGAGGGGGGGCATTTTGGGGTCCAAGGGGAGCATTTTGGGGTGCAGGGGGGCATTTTGGGTTGTGGGGTGCATTTTGGGTGCATTTTGGGGTGCAGGGGGGGTATTTGGGATGCAAGGGGAGCATTTTGGGGTGCAGGGAGGGCATTTGGGGGTCTAAGAGGAGCATTTTAGGGTGCAGAAGGGGCATTTTGGGGTGCAGGGGGGGCATTTTGGGGTGCAGGGGGGCATTTTGGGGTGCAGGGGGATATTTGGGGGTCCAAGGGGAGCATTTTGGGGTGCAGGGAGGGCATTTGGGGGTCTAAGAGGAGCATTTTAGGGTGCAGAAGGGGCATTTTGGGGTGCAGGGGGGGCATTTTGGGGTGCAGGGGGGCATTTTGGGGCACAGGGGGATATTTTGGGGTCCAAGGGGAGCATTTTGGGGTGCGGGGGGGGCATTTGGGGGTCTAAGAGGAGCATTTTAGGGTGCAGAAGGGGCATTTTGGGGTGCAGGGGGGGCATTTGGGGGTCTAAGAGGAGCATTTTAGGGTGCAGAAGGGGCATTTTGGGGTGCAGGGGGGGCATTTTGGGGCACAGGGGGATATTTTGGGGTCCAAGGGGAGCATTTTGGGGGTGCAGGGGGGGGCATTTTGGGATGTGAGGGGCATTTTGGGGGCATTTTGCGGATCCATGGGGGGCATTTTGGGGATCCATGGGGGGCATTTGGGGTCCAAGGGGGGCATTTTGGGGTGCAGGGGAGCATTTTGGGGTCCAAGAGGAGCATTTTGGGGTGCGGGGGGGAGCATTTTGGGTGTGGGGAGAATTTTGGGGTGCAGGGGGGGCATTTTGGGGTACAGGGGGGCATTTTGGGGTGCGGGGGGGGGCATTTTGGGGTCCAAGAGGAGCATTTTGGGGTGCAGGGGGGGCATTTTGGGGTGCAGGGGGGGCATTTTGGGGATGAGGGGGGCATTTAGGGGTCCAAGGGGAGCATTTTGGGGTCCAAGGCAGGTATTTTGGGGTGCAGGGGGGTATTTTGGGGTGCAGGGGGGGTATTTTGGGGTGCTGGGGGGGGTGTTTGGGGCCTCTCCTCCATGTGACCCCCCCCCCCCCCTCCCCAGGCCATCTTCCGTAAGTTCGACCTCGACCGCTCGGGCTCCATGAGCGCCTACGAGATGCGGATGGCGCTGGAGGCCGCAGGTAGAGCAGCACCCGCAGCACCCTCAGCACCCACAGCACCCACAGCACCCTCAGCACCCACAGCACCCTCAGCACCCTCAGCACCCCAACCCCAGCACCCACAGCACCCTCAGCACCCATAGAACCCCAACCCCAGCACCCACAGCACCCTCAGCACCGCAACCCCAGCACCCACAGCACCCTCAGCACCTGCAGCACCCTAACCCCAGCACCCACAACACCCTCAGCACCCATAGAACCCCAACCACAGCACCCTCAGCACCCGCAGCACCCCAACCACAGCACCCACAGCACCCTCAGCACCCATAGAACCCCAACCCCAGCACCCACAGCACCCTCAGCACCGCAACCCCAGCACCCACAGCACCCTCAGCACCCATAGAACCCCAACCCCAGCACCCTCAGCACCCACAGCACCCTCAGCACCCCAACCACAGCACCCACAGCACCCATAGAACCCCAACCCCAGCACCCTCAGCACCCTCAGCACCCACAGCACCCATAGAACCCCAACCCCAGCACCCACAGCACCCTCAGCACCCATAGAACCCCAACCCCAGCACCCTCAGCACCCACAGCACCCTCAGCACCCCAACCACAGCACCCTCAGCACCCATAGAACCCCAACCCCAGCACCCGCAGCACCCTCAGCACCCCAGCCCCAGCACTCACAGCACCTGCAGCACCTGCAGCACCCCAACCACAGCACCCACAGCACCCCAACCACAGCACCCACAGCACCCTCAGCACTCACAGCACCCACAGAACCCCAGCACCCAGAGCACCACAGCACCCACAGCACCCTCAGCACCCCAACCCCAGCACCCGCAGCACCTGCAGCACCCCAACCTCAGCACCCACAGCACCCTCAGCACCCGCAGCACCCTCAGCACCCCAAACCCAGCACCCACAGCACCCTGACCCCAGCACCCGCAGCACCCCAACCACAGCACCCACAGCACCCTCAGCACTCACAGCACCCCAGCCCCAGCACCCACAGCACCTGCAGCACCTGCAGCACCCCAACCACAGCACCCACAGCACCCACAGCACCCTCAGCACCCCAACCCCAGCACCCTCAGCACCCACAACACCCCCAGCACCCGCAGCACCCACAACACCCTCAGCACCCGCAGCAACCCAACCCCAGCACCCTCAGCACCCTCAGCACCCTCAGCACCCCCAGCACCCTCAGCACCCCCAGCCCCGGCTCTGGCGGCCCCGTCGGGGGGTTTTCCTCACGGAATTGCCCGTTTCCGGCGGGATTTGTCCCAAAAAGGGTTCAAACTGAGCAAGAAGCTGCACGAGTTGATCATCACCCGCTACGCCGAGCCCGACCTCGCCCTCGACTTCGACAGCTTCGTCTGCTGCCTCGTCCGCATGGAGACCATGTTCCGTGAGCTTCCGGCACCTTCCGGCGCCTTCCGGCGGGAAAGGGGGGGGAAAGGGGGTTCAGAGGGATTTTCTCTTCCTCTTGTCCCTCGGTTCTGTGGGAAGGTCGGGAAAAGTGAGGGAAACGCAAGGTTTAGCAGGAAAAATCCCACAGGGAGGGAGGAAAAGTGCAAAAAAGGCAGGATTTAAGGGGAAAAGATGGGAAAATTCCATAGGAATTGAGGGAAAGGCTGGGAAAAGTGAAAAAAAATGAAGGATTTAAGAGGAAAAGTTGGAGAAATTCCATAGGAATTGAGGGAAAAGTGAAAAAATTGAAGGATTTAAGGGAAAAAGTTGGAGAAATTCCATAGGAATTGAAGGAAAAGCTGGGAAAAGTGAAAAAATTGCAGGATTTAAGAGGAAAAGTTGGAGAAATTCCATAGGAATTGAGGGAAAAACTGGGGAAAGTGAAAAAAATGAAGGATTTAAGGGGAAAAGTTGGGAAAATTCCATAGGAATTGAGGGAAAAGCTGGGAAAAGTGAAAAAAATGAAGGATTTAAGGGAAAAAGTTGGAGAAATTCCATAGGAATTGAGGGAAAAGCTGGGAAAAGTGAAAAAAATGAAGGATTTAAGAGGAAAAGTTGGAGAAATTCCATAGGAATTGAGGGAAAAGCTGGGAAAAGTGAAAAAAATGAAGGATTTAAGAGGAAAAGTTGGAGAAATTCCATAGGAATTGAGGGAAAAACTGGGGAAAGTGAAAAAATTGAAGGATATAAGGGGAAAAGTTGGAGAAATTCCATAGGAATTGAGGGGAAAGCTGGGGAAAGTGAAAAAATTGAAGGATTTAAGAGGAAAAGTTGGAGAAATTCCATAGGAATTGAGGGAAAAGCTGGGAAAAGTGAAAAAAATGAAGGATTTAAGAGGAAAAGTTGGACAAATTCCATAGGAATTGAGGGAAAAACTGGGGAAAGTGAAAAAATTGAAGGATTTAAGGGGAAAAGTTGGAGAAATTCCATAGGAATTGAGGGAAAAGCTGGGAAAAGTGAAAAAAATGAAGGATTTAAGAGGAAAAGTTGGACAAATTCCATAGGAATTGAGAGAAAAGTGAAAAAATTGAAGGATTTAAGGGGAAAAGTTGGAGAAATTCCATAGGAATTGAGGGAAAAGCTGGGAAAAGTGAGAAAAAGCAAGGTTTAAGAGGAAAAATCCCACAGGGAGTGAGGAGAAAGCTGGAAAAGTGCAAAAAATGAAGGATTTAAGGGGAAAAGTTGGAGAAATTCCATAGGAATTGAGGCAAAAGCTGGGAAAAGTGAAAAAAAAGCAAAGTTTAAGAGGAAAAATACTGTTTTTCGTATTTATTCCCTCAAATCCAGCTGTTTGTTCCCTTTTCCCTTAAATCCAGCTGTTCTTCCTATTTATTCTCTCAGATCCAGCTGTTTTCCCCCATTTTTCCCTTAAATCCAGTTGTTTCTTCCTTTTTTTCTCTTAAACCCAGCTGTTTTTCCCCATTTTCCCCTCAAATCCAGCTGTTTTTCCCATTTATTCCCCCAAACCCAGCTGTTTTTCCCCGTTTTCCCCCCAAACCCAGCCGTTTTTCCCATTCCTCCCCTCCAGTCGGTTCCCCCCACCCCCCCCCTCTCTTCCCGTGCCCTTCCCCCCCCTCAGACCCCTCTTTTCCCTCCGTTTTCCCCCCCCCGCAGGGTTTTTCCAGGCGATGGATTTGGACCAGGACGGCGTCGTCTCCTTCGATTTGCTGCAGGTACCGGTGCACCTGGGGGGGGGGGGGGGGGCTGCACCCCCCAGACCCCCCCCGAGCCCCCCCAGAGCCCCCCCCGTGCCCCCAGACCCCCCTCACCCCCCCCGGACCCTCCTCAGCCCCCCCCATGCCCCCAGAGCCCCCTCACCCCCCCCCCGGACCCTCCTCACCCCCACCCCGTGCCCCCGGACCCCCCTCACCCCCCCCACCCCCCCCAGCCCCCTCCAGCCCCCCCCTTGCCCCCCTCACCCTCCATCTGCCCCTCGTCCCCCCTCCCCTTCCCCCCCCTCCCTCCCTTCACGCCTCCAGCCCCCCCCTTGCCACCCCTGCCCCCCCTCACTCCCCTGTCCCCCCCTCAACCCCCAGTCCCCCTTCACCCCCCTTGACCCCCCAGCATCCCCTTTCTCCCCCAGCCCCCCCTTTTCCCCCCTCACCCCACTTTTTCCCCCTGACCCCCCTTTTCCCCCCTGACCCCCCCTTTGCCCCCCAGCCCCCCTTTTCTCCCGACCCCCCTTTTCCCCCCTGACCCCCCTTTGCCCCCAGACCCCTTTTCCCCCCATCCCCCCTTTCCCCCCAATCCCTCCTTTTCCCCCCTGACCCCCTTTTCTCCCCGACCCCCCTTTGACCCCGACCCCCCCTTTCCCCCCGACCCCCTTTTGCTCCCCAGCCCCCCTTTTCCCCCCCTTTCCCCCCAGCCCCCCCTTGCCCCCCCTTGCCCCCCAGCCCCCCCTTGCCCCCCCCTTGCCCCCCAGCCCCCCCTTGCCCCCCCCTTGCCCCCCAGGCCCCCCAGCCCCCCCTTTCCCCCCTTTCCCCCCCTTTCCCCCCCTGACCCCCGTCTCTCAGTGGCTGCAGCTCACCATGTTCGCCTGACGGCCGCCGCACTCCGGGTTCCTCCTCCTTCTCGGCCAGAGCTGCTCCCGATCCCTTCGCTTTTCCCAATGGAAAATCCTGGGGATGAGGGTGCGGTGGGGTTTGAACCCCCCCACCCTCCCCACCCCCCCAGCCAGGCCCGGGGGTCCCCTCAATGCTTTGCCAAAGAACAGCCCCC
>JAUMJL010002607.1:0-36572 GCA_033558185.1 Dromococcyx pavoninus
GGAACGCTGGGAGGCAGCGGGTCGCTCCTCTCTTATTGGTCTGCAGGACGCGGCTCCGTTCCTCGCGCGATCCGATTGGCCCGGCGAGTGGCGCGGGGGGTGCTGGGAACTGTAGTCCGGCAGTGCTGACAGCGGGGCCGCCATGGGCGCCAAGCGGCGCGAGGCCGCGGCGGAGGCGGCGGCGGGGAAGAAGCGCGGGAAGCGGGAGGCGCGGGCCGAGCTCTGCGCCGCCCTCAGGGACGCGGCGCTGCGGGGGCGGGCGGCGGCGGCCTGGGGCGGCGGGGAGCCGCTCCGCCACGGTACGGCCGCCTTCCCCGCGACGCGGCAGCGGCGCCCCTCGCCTCCCCCTCACCGGCCGCGCTTCCCTTGCAGAGGCGGCGGTGGTGGAGCCGACCCCGTTCCCGCACGGCATCATCCCCGGCTTCCTGGCGGGCCCGGGCTTCGCCGAGGCACTGCGGGACGAGCTGCTGGGCCTCGGCTTCGGCGGGAGGCGGAACGATCTCCTGTCGCTGCGGCAGGTGGGCCCCGCGCCGCGCCCCGTGCCCCCCGCAGCACTCACCTCCCTCACACCTCTCCCTTTTTCTCTTCCATGGCCGCCGCAGTCCCAGGAGCTGGGGGCGAGCCCGGAGCCGCACCTCACTGGCCTGAGGTAAAGCGTCAGCGGGCTCGGAGAAGGGGGAGCCTGGGGCGGCTCCACGAGAGAGGCGGGAGGGCCGCGGGAAGGAACTGGACTTGGAGACCGGAGTCTGCCGCCTGAAGGGCGACGGATCAGGGTGCTCAGAGCCCTTGAAACACCACCAGGGATGGGGCAGCCACAGCTTCTCTCACAGGAAAACATTTCTTTCTGAGATCTCATGTCAGTCTCCCCTCTTTCAGCTTAAAACAGTTCCCCTTGTCCTGTCCCTGCACTCCCTGATCAAGAGCCCCTCCCCAGCTTTTCTGGAGCCCCTTTCAGTAGTGGGAGGCTGCTCTAAGGTCTCCATGGAGCCTTCTCCAGGCTGAACAACTCCAACTTTCTCAGCCTGTTCTCATGTGGGATGTCATATGGTTTGTCTTTGTTGCCTCCTCTGGACCTGTTCCAACAGTTCCATATCCTTCTCATGTTGGGGATTCCAAAACTGGACACAGGACTCCAGGGTGGAGTCTCCCAAGAGACTGGAGGACAGGTCCTACAAGGAGCAGCTGAGGGGAGACCTCATAACTGTTTACAACTGCCCGAAAGGGGTTTGTAGCGAGGTGTTTGGTCTCTTCTCCCAGGTGATAGGACGAGAGGAAATGCCCTCAAGTCGCACCAGGGGAAGTTCAGATTAGACATCAGGAAAAATTTCTTCACTGAAAGGGTTCTCAGGCACTGGCTGAGGCTGCCCAGGGAGGTAGTGGAGTCCCCATCCCTGGAGGTGTTTAAAAGACAGTTAGACAGGTTTCTCAGGGATCTGTTTTAGAAGTGGACAGGTATGGTTGGACTTCTCCAAGGTCTTTTCCAACCAAGCGGTTCTATGTTTCTATGATAATCCTGGTTGTGCAGTGAGGTCAGTTAAGTTTTCCTCTGAGCAGTGCAATCCGAGTCAGACACTGTGGCTTCATCACTTCTAAAATGCTCATCTCTTTGCTTTTCAACTGGTTTCACACTCACTGCTACTCATTGTCAGCCAGGCTGTGCATGCTGCACAGTTTTCCTGGCCAGCTCCGCTGCTTTCCAGGCCAGCTCCTGTGTGGTCCTACAGGAATACAGTGTCTGTGGCAGGAACAGCACGTTTAAATGTTTAAGTAGCTGGGAGGGAGATAATAAACTATGGTGATAGGTTTTATAACACAGGAGGACACTTACCTTGTGCTTGTCTTCCCAGGAGTGCTCTGTGTGAAGAATTCCGAGCGTGGCTTTCTGCTGTGACCCAGATTGAGCTGGAGCCGACTATTGACATCTCCTGTGCTAAATACGAATATACCGGTCAGTCCATAAGTGATCCTTTCCCTAAAGCTTCTGTGATGTGTTCAGCTTCCAAGTGCTACAATTGAATGTTTATAGTCTGATGCTAAAACATCACCTTGGTGGGTCCAGGTTACAGCTTCTCCCACCCTTTTAGTCATGAAAAATCACTGTAGGAAGGCGAAAATTTTTACTGCTGTCAACTCTACTTAAAAGTCTTTTCATAGAAACATTAACACTGGAAAAGAGCTCTAAGCTCATCCAGTCCAACCGTCAGCCCCACACCACTGTGCCTAAACCATGTCCTGAAGTGCCACATCTACATGTATTTTTCAACATCTCCAGGGATGGAAACTCCACCACCTCCTTGGGCAGCCTCTGCCAGTGCTTCACCACTCTTTCAGTAAAGAAATTTTTCCTAATATCCAATCTAAACTTCCCCTGACACAATTTGAGGCCATTTCCTTTCGTCCTATCATTTGTTACTTGAGAGAGAAGACCAACGCTCACCTCATTCCAGCCTGCTTTCAGGGAGCTGCAGAGAGTGATGAGGTCTCCCCTCAGCCTCCTCTTCTCCAGAGTAAACAGTCTCAGATCCCTCATCCGTCCTCATAACCTCCGGGCTCCAGACCCTTTTCCAACTCCGTTCCCCTTCTCTGGGTGTGTTCCAGGCCAAAAACTGAACCCAGGATTTGAGGTGCAGCCTCACCAGCGCCAAACACAGGGGGAACGATCCCATCCCCACTGCTGACCACACCATGGCTGATCCAAGCCAGGATGCTGTTGGCTACCTGGGCCACTGCTGGCTTATGGTCAGCTGCTGTTGATCAGCACCCCCAGGTCCTTTTCCGCTGGGCGGTTTTCCAGCCACACTTCCTCAAACCTGGAGCATTGCCTGGGGCTGTTGTGACCAAAATGAATCTGCGCAATTAAATTTTGGCCAGCTTTTCTGTTCCCAGGGCTCCCCTATTCCAGCAACAAACCCATTCAAATGGCAGTTCTGTATTTAGGGATCATTTGAATCCTTATTTCAGTCAGGAATCTCTGTCCACTGTGCCCAGTGATATCTGGAGAGGGGAGGATGATGGGTTATAACTGCCAGTACCTTCGGAGCGGGCTGAGCCACCAATTGCCGTGCAATCCCACAGAAGTTAATCTTGCAAATCTGGTGATGCTGACGAGGGAAAAGGCAGTTGGAAAGGACTTGTTTTTTCTTGTTGTATCCTACGGGGCCAAAGCTGGGAAGCAGCCATTGGAATGAATCATGGGTTTACTGGGAAGGTGCTGCTGCAGCAAATGTGTGTAATTGCAGATGTCTTACTGTGCCACGATGATGAGCTGGAAGGCCGGAGAATTGCTTTCATCCTGTACCTTGTCCCACCGTGGGAGAAAAGCGATGGGGGAACGCTGGACCTGTACAGCACGGATGGTGGGTGCTCAGAGCTCACCTCAGGGGGTGAAAGAGAAGTTTCTGCGCCCCTTGCAGCATCTCTCTCCTCAAAGAGTACCAGGGAGATAGAGTTTCCTCTTTGTCCAGAGAAGCTGATGTGTAGGTAAAGTTTGTACCTTAGAGATGGGGTGTAGTGGGCTTTGCAGACAATGCTAATGGGTGGGAACAGAGGAACAGGAGCAGGAATGAAGGGAATCCTTTTCTCCCATTTTTTTTCAAGGGCCAACAGTGGAGGCAGGATGGAAGCAATGCCAATAACTGTGCCTGGAACTCTAAAGTGACAAAGATAAATTCCCTTTCCAGTAGCAGAAGCCCACTGATTGCTCACCAGGCCCTTGCTCTGAACTCCATCCCTTATACCCAGTGTATCACCAGTTACAACATCATGAAGTCAGAGAGAAATGGCAGTTTCTAGTGAGTTCCAGTTCACACCTTAACCAGAGTATGTTTTCTTCCTCCTCAGAACACTTTCAGCCACAGCAAATCGTCAAGTCATTAGTGCCTTCGTGGAACACACTGGTTTTCTTTGAAGTGTCTCCAGTCTCTTTCCACCAGGCAAGGAGCTGTCTCTTGTTCATTGTTTTGATTCTCATTGTTGTGGTTATTCACCCTGTGTGTTATTAACATCCTGATGGGGAGGAGGAAGGGAGAGGGGTGGGTAGAGTGGATGCTCACGCTAAGTGCTGTGTGTTAAAAGCTGGGACAAGAACTGGCAAAGTCCACTGTGTCAGTCCAGATTCATCATCCTGGGAGAAGAACAACTTCCATTTCTACTTTGTGTTGCTACCCTGGTGAGCCACTTCTATGCATGTGGCTGTGGTGACCAGAGAGACTTATTTGTTTGCTTGCTTTAAAGTAGCTCACATTTTTCACGCAGATGCCACGGCTTTGCTCCTGAAGAGCTTCCCAGCAGCACCTTGCCCATAGGGCACCCACAGATATGGCTTTGCCCCTCGGTAACACAGATGTGGTGCAGTGCCCTACAGCAAAAATGCTCACATGATTAAGTGGCACTTTGTGGCAGTTGTCAGGAAGATGCCTGGGAACAGGGTGAATAGTCTGTGGGACTGCATGATCCCAGCACCTGGCTGACACCTGGAACTCCTGTGTGCTTGAGAATAGCGTGGATGTAACAAACAGGGCCAAAGAGCAGAAGGGTGGAGAGGAAGATCAGCGATGGAGGTTGGGCATGTCCTCACCTAGACTGAGTAGGCTTTTATTTTTGTGTCATATATGTCTTACAGTTAATTAACAGAAGCATCTACTTGGTCACTGCCCTAATTGTTTTCAGGTAGTGATTTAATCTTGTCGTAAAAATCCATGTTCCACTCCACCTTCTGACTGCCTCCTACTGACCTAAACTTAATTCCACGTATCAGCACTATTCAGAATCCCGTGTACATCCTCTGATACTGCTAACACAGGCAAGAAACTCAGCTTAAATAACACTTATTTCTAAAATAAGCATCAGGCTTACCTGGGAGTGCTGTGATTCAGAGCTTCCCAGATCTAGACCTCAGTGGTTTTACCCAGAGTATTTGCTGAACCACTGAATCATGTCTTTCACCATTTCATCAGTAAAACAGGGTCTGCAAATCACTGTTATGGACCACCTAAGGGTCAGACTGATACAAAGCCTTCACAGCACACGCCAGCCTTAAATCCCTCTCAGTTACTGGGCAGACAGTCAGTACATCCTAATAGATAATCAGATGGTTTTCGCCTTCATGGTGTACATTTCTTCAGGAGAGAGCAGATAAAGCTGTGGGAGTTTGCTGAGCAGAGCAGGTCCACAAGCTTCTAATGCCAGACATTTTTCTGGTTCCCATTTCCCAAGTGATGTAAGATTCCATAGCCATAACATAGAAAACTTCTAAGTTATGCAAGGAAGGGGCCACTACAGCTTTGTAGCAAACAATAAAAGCCAAAACCTTTTCAGAATGGATTGTGTTTCTTCCTCCTGTTACATCACATTGTCCTAAAAAACAAAATAAAAGCAGTGCCAAGTCTTTATGTGCTACTCAGAAATTTACAACAGTTTGTGGCTTGTAACCAGTCATGAGGGCATGGCTCTCATCATGCTACTGTTACAGTACAGCACCCTAGAATGTTAAATTTGTTATTTTGGCCCAATTTATCTGTGCACAATTTGCTGAAATTAAGATTAAGCAGTGGCCATCACTGTGCAAAAAGCAAGGGTTTTCACAGGTCAGGTTAAATGCCAGGATAGAGGGGCTGCTCTTAAGTCTTAGATAGACAAAAAGCTGAAGGTATCAGGCAAATGCCCTTCATGATGGTTCATATTTCAGCACTTTTAAAAAGGTGAAAGACAAAAAAGTAGACCTGCACATTCTGCTGTAGCCCACAGGTGCTCCGTGTTTTGTGAGTTTCTGGATTAAGCTAATTTTTGCAGCCTGGGGTAACTGGTTCTTCAATAGAATAAATGGTAAAAAAGTAAAACACGATTACTTTTAACAACAGCTGTCAGAAAAAGGGAATGGATTCTGCTGGGAGCTTGGATTGGGCTTCTGGAAACCTACAATGGATTTCAGCATCAAAGTTTGCTTTAGCTTCTCTCTGTGAGCCAAGAATAATCCAGCCTGGTCTAGCTCTTGTCTGTCTGTGTATGCAGCAGGCTCTCTGGAGCCAAGTCCATCCCCTGTGATGAGCCTTCACGGTGCTGGTTAGAGCTGGTCCTTAAATGTTTTGTAGCCTAAACAGTGACGAGGTGCTCACTGCTGTCCCAGGTGTCGGAAGTTCTGTCGGAGGAGAAGTGCCGCCTGTCCGTCAGCGGCTGGTTTCACGGCCCATCCATAGTCAGACCCCCACGCCACACCGAGGCTGCCTTGCCCAGGAGCCCACACATCCCCTACGATGTGAGTAACGAGCCTAGACCTGTGGATCTGCATTTCTGTTTCCTCTGTGTCTTTGGAATACCTGTTATGGGATGCACTGATGCCTGGGGATGCTTTAATCTTTAACCCATTCTGTACTTTTGTTTCCTGTCCATAAATTTGTAGCTGGTTTCATTCTTGTGTATCTTTCTTGCCTGTACATTGTGCATACCTACAATAGCACAGAGAATGCAGCAAATACTTGTGGTGCAATTCCAAAAAAAAAAGGAAAGGAATGGAGTGTGTGTGTAGGAATCCAGGCCTGTGGCCAGGTGGAAACGGGACAGTTGGGGAATCCTTTTTCCTTCTGCAAATGCAGCATTCAAATCCATTTCCCTTCCAGCATGAAATCTTGTATGAGTGGATAAATCTCGTTTATTTGGACGTGGACTCCCAAGCTCAAATCCAGGAAGAATTTGAAGAGCGATCAGAAATTCTCCTGAAGGATTTTCTTAAGGTAAGCCCAGTGGTTTAACCTAACGTGGTCTGCTGGAACACATCACAGGTATCACACATCCTGCAGGCTGGGAAAGGGCTTGCTTGTACAGCTGCCAACTAAAACACCTTCTAGTTTCACTCCCTAAAGGGGAATGGACCAGATGACACCCACAGGCCCCTTCCAACCTCAGCTGTTATCAATTCTGTGGATGGATTCCCCCTGCCTGCCTGTACACTTCTGCCAAGGGACTTATCAAACATCAAACACTTTGATTCAGTGTTCTTATTTCCTGCAAGCAGCAAAGCAGAAGGATGGAAACACACGTCACCCTTCTTGGTTACCTGCCTTGTGGTGACCAGAGTGTCCCTCCTTGCCCCTTGGCTCTCACAGCTTAGCACTTGGGGAGCCTGAACTGTGTGTGAAACAAGTGACCCGTCATGGTTTTGCTTCTCGAGGCTGATTTACCTCTGGTTTACTGGGCCTCTGTATCTCAGTGAGACTGAGTTCTCACCTAGCAGACATTCAAGTAGCCTTTGATACCTGTTGGTCACTGGCACTGAAAAGCACGATGCTCAGCCAGGATGTGCTTCTCAGTTCAGCAGTCCTTGAAAAAAGTTAGAGTACCTTATTTGAGAGGAGAGGATGGCTGCTCCTAGCACACCAAGAGAAATCTGGGAGCTAAATATTAAAGTTTATTAAATATTAAAGTTTCTGCCCTATCTCTCCTAGAAAGAAAAATACCAACTACTGTGTGAAGCTCTGGAGAACAAAGACATCCAGTGGAGTAGCCGAGGGCCTGCCAACAAAAGGTGGGGAATGACAGTGTCCTGCACCTTTTGATCACGACAAGCAGGAAGAGCTGTGAGGCTGCCCTGGTTAATGCTGTCCCCATGGACGTGGTCCTTGTTGGTTCTGATACCTCTGCTGTCTTCCAGGCTCTATGAGACAGCAGAGGAAGACGGCCTCCCCGACATCCTGAAGAAATTCCTGCAGTTCTTGCGCTCTGAGGCCTTGTTTTTACTGCTCTCCAACTTCACTGGCCTAAAGCTGCACTTCCTGGCTCCCTCTGATGAGGATGAAGATGCTGGGGAAGGAAAAGCAGCAGACAGTGCTGGGCACAGCAGTCTCAAACCTGAGCAGGAGGAGGCTGAACAACAGGCTGATGGCAATCCCCATCAGGCAGACCAGCCTGACGACATCCCTGAAGCACGAGAGCGCGAGACACAGAATGGTAAGTTCAGCAGTGAAGGGACTTGAGTGGAATCCTGACATTAAGGCTGTCAGCAGCAGAATTCTCAATAATTTTGATGGAACTAGCATTCCAACCTTGTACTGCAGCCAGCACGAGGCACCAGCACAAATGTGGGACTTGAAGGTGTCAGACTGGGCATCCAAAATTAGTGACTGTTGCAAAAGAATTCAGAACAAAATAATGACTGACTTGAAGACACAGTTTTGAACAGATTTAAGTCTTTAGGGTGGGACTTCTGTAGGAGTTAGAGGGTGGGTGAGGAGGGGAGGTGTTAAATAATAGCCCAGTAATCTTTTGCCAATAGTTACACTCCTGCTTCATATAAAGTAGACTCTTCTAGGAGGCCAAATCAAAAGAAAGAAAGCAAACAGACCAGAAGTAAAGATAATTAGAATTAGAAAACTGATACTCAGAACTAGGGTTTAACCTTTCAGAAAATGCTGCCAGCCTAAATAACCACTTAGTTGTCAGCAAGGAGATATCATTGCTATACAGAAGTAGATTCATTTTGGATTCATGGATTGGTGCTGTTTATTTAAAATGATGGCTTGGAAGTTTAAGGGTAGAATTTCTTAAAATGCTCATTTTACACTGAGTCAGGTGAGATCCTGGACACTGGAATAAAAGGTAATAAAAAACCCAAATCCTACTGAAAAATCCCACCAGCAGAGTTACCTGGTACAAAGGCTTTGTTTTTCTGATTTCCACGGCAGTCATTTTTCCTCTTCTTCCTGCCGTGTTCCCACCGTCTGATTTTAAACTCTCATGAGGAGGGTGCAGTTTGGGGCTGCATGGATTGAAAACTGAGCTAAAGCAATGAGAAAACAAAAAAGGCGTCCCCAAATTCTGCTGTCCCTCCTGGGCTGGCACATGCAGAGGGAGTTCTGAGCAGTGTTCTTCACTGAAGCCTCTGGTAGTTTCAGTACTCCAGGACCAGATGTGTTGCTGGCTCCTGAAGTCTGGAGTGCTACTGTAAATCTGGGGGGCAAAAAGAACCCCAAAACAAAAGGAGAGGAGGAACTGGTTAAACAAAGCACCTCGCAGCTCGGCCCCTTTCAAAGAGCAAAGCTGGGCCTCCCATCATGTTGGTCAAAGGATGTAACTTAGAGCCACCTCTAGAAAAGCAATAAACGTGAGGGCTGTGGTTTCACTCTGCCTTCCCTTTCCCCTTTACTGTGGCAGCGCAGGGGCTTCCCCTCTCGGTGCCTTGAGCTCAGAGGGCAGCAGCAACCACAGAGTGTCACTGTTCTCCCTGGCTTGTTCCCTCTCCTAGGCCCGGGGAGCCCTGTGTGTGCCGGGGAGCTGAGGCGCTGGACACACGGCCACTACACCCTCGTCCACGACTCTCAAGCAACAGAATTTGCTCTTGACCTGCTCTTCT
The DNA here is from genome assembly GCA_033558185.1 of Dromococcyx pavoninus. Lineage (NCBI taxonomy): Eukaryota > Metazoa > Chordata > Aves > Cuculiformes > Neomorphidae > Dromococcyx > Dromococcyx pavoninus. The sequence continues at coordinate 9,344 of JAUMJL010002607.1, forward strand.
TCTGCGGCTGTGAGGGTAGGTGGGCAAAACAGAGATATCAGACTCTGCCGAAGAGGTCTGCCTAAGGGAAGGGCTTCTGAATTCTCAGCAGTGCTACAACAGCTGAAATTGCCCTGTTTTTTCCTACATAGAAGGACTCTGCAGGGTTTATCCTATTCCTTGGTTCTGCACAAGCCCCGGGTTCAGTAGCCCTTACACAAAGATGAGGGACTGTGGCCTTGGGATCAGCTTTGACCTTCCCGGCTGGAGCCAGGGGGTGGCGCTTGGGCAGAGGGAAACGCTGCATCTCCCAGGCTTCTCCTCTCCCCGAGCTGTAGCTCTGGGTACGGTGGAGAGTCAGGGGGACAGAATGCCTGCTTAAAGTGTTCGTTTCACCCCTTTTTTCATCAGAATCATCACTGCTTCTAGCTCACAAAGCCCAGGGTTTTCACAAGTTACTTGAGGCATGTCTGGGCATTTTAGGTTGATTGCAGGTTAGATGGCAGTGAAAACAAAAATCTAAACATAAACATTTGGGGCCATCTGAACCCAGAATGCACAGCTGAAACCACCTGGCACAGGGCAGAAATTATACTGAAAGCCTTTCTCATATCTGCGAAGGCAAAACTGTTCCACGTGTGAGGAGAAGAGAGCCGGGCAACTGGGAATGGCCAGGCAGTGGTAGAAGGCAAGCCCAGCACTTCTGCTTTGTTTCTGATTTGAAAAAATAGACTGGCAGGAGGTGAACTGGGGATCGTCCTGTATCCAGTAACTGTGGGGAGTGGGGTTGTACAGAGCCTGGACAGTGCTGAACTTCCGAAGAATCTTTCTTTTCTATTTTAAGACTGGGATCCAGAATATGGTGGCTTTACTTCCTACATCGCTAAAGGTGAAGATGAAGAGGTAAGTTGCTAGTTGCAGATCAGGTAAAATCATTGAGGGTGGGGATTATGACAATTACTTTTTGCTAACATAATCCTGAGGGTGCTGGGTTTCACACTGGAGCCTCCCTGCCTGAATTACAGCTCATGGGCGTAGCTCTGGCTCCAGCTTCAAGAGGCAAGAAAGCTTCCACTCTGGTGCTGACAGTGCCCCCCCTGCACCTGGATGAGGCTTTTCCAGGGCAGTGCTGTTCACTAGTGGCACTTTCATGATGGGACTAGTGAGAATGCTGAATAGGCAGGCTGAAAACACAACCAGAATCCCTTCAAATGAACTTTGCTGGCTCATAAATGCTTTGGGTTAAGGGGTGTTGGAAGAAAAATGATGACATCATTCATTTTCTAATACCAGACCTCGGTTCTGACTTTTGAAACAATTTTGTTTCTTCCTAGGAATGATATCAAAGTCGTTTTTGTGAAAATAATTTCCTCTTTTATTTTTCTGTCTTCTAGTTGTTGACGGTGAATCCAGAGGAAAACTGCTTGGCCTTAGTTTATAGAGACAGAGAAACTATGAAGTTTGTGAAATACATCAACCATCGCAGCTTGGCACGGCTGAAAAAGCATCCCAACAGAACAGGATTTTGGGATTTTTCCTTTGTCTATTACGAGTGACGGTGCTGAGTGTGGACACCACTGTGCAGAGGGCAGTGGGGTGGGGGTAGGATTCTGTCCAGGTGCTCTGCTGGGGTCTGAGCCCGGACAAACTTTGCTGCTGTGACTTCATCACGCTGTGTGTGAGCAGAACCCCACCACGGGGGGTTTTATCTGTACAGCTGGAAACACCATCTCCTCCCGAGGCCACTGCAAGGTGTGCTCTCGACTGCTCTCAACGCTGCACGGAGGGGTCATTGTCACACAACTGCCAGCCACTCTGTCAGCTTTCCAGCTGTTCCCTCATGGATACAGGGTGGGATGCAGCTCTCATTTATCCAGGTGAGAATTCCAACTGTACATTGCCCCAGGCTGCTGACTTGTTTTTATTAAAAAGGAAAGCAAAAAAAAGAAATGGGTCAGTTAAATGCTTCTGGTTGGGCAAGTTTTGTTACAAAATACCCAGGACATCTTCTGGGCTTAATTGTGTTCACCATTTTTAGAAATAAAGGAGCCGCCATGGGAAATAGGAGGTTTTTCCAGCTGTACAGCTCTGTGGAGTTGGGAAGGAAGATGGTGAGGCTATAAAGCTGCTGGCATCAAGGAGGACTTGGCACTGTAACAAGGAGCAAGACTTCATTATGCTGAATGCTGCACAGACAGACCCAGACACAGCCCTTCTCCAAAGAATTTACAAGCTAAACAGCAGCTGAGAGCAGAGCCCAGCTCCTCTGCGTGGGCAGGTACGTGGAGGGCTCTGTCCTTCAGATGTGACGGGGTTGTGGCTCCAACCACAGAGCAGGGGAGGTGCTCACTCCCCTCTCCCTGCCTTGTCACCCACAGGGTCACCAACAGCATAGCCTTGTGTCCTGTTAGTTTTGTTTCAGGATCTGCTATGCTCCAGCATGGCTCCTGGCACTGGAGATGGAGCACTCAGATCTTCCCAGGTCACAGATACAGGGAAGGTGCTGGTCTGGGTGTGATCCCTCCCTGTCCTGTGCGTGCTTTCAGCACTGCTCGCCTGCCCCATGTTCACTGCCAGCAGGACTGTGCCAGGCTGTCACCTCTGAGGTGTCCAGCCCCACAAGAGGTGCTGTGCAGAGCTGTGTTGGGTGCTTCTGGAGGCAGCCAGACTGCAGAACGCCCTGCTGGAGGCTCAGCCCTGACCTGCACACGCTTGCCTTAAACTTTTATTTTGGCAACAAAGAGACACAGGTGTACTTTGAGCTCATCGGAGCCAGACAGCACATGGGCTTGCAGTGAGCTAGGGAGAGAGTGTGCACATTCCTTCCTCTTCCCTCACTCAGGTCGGAAGAGGGTAGCTCTGGATTTACTGGCTCAATGTCCAAATGGAGATGGGTGGCAAGTGGTGTCCCTCAGGGGTCCATACTGGGACCAGTGCTGTTTAATATCTTCAGCCACATAGACAGCAGGATTGAGTGCACCCTCAGGAAGTTTGCAGATAACACCAAGCTGAGGGGTGCAGCTGACACATCAGAAGGCTGGGATGTCATCCAGAGGGACTTGAATGAGCTGGAAAAGTGGGCCTGTGTGAACCTCACGAGGCTCAACAAGGCCAAACGCATGGTCCCCTACACCACAACCATTCACGGCAGAGCCAGCTAGGCAAAGTTGGGGGTCAATTAATTAACAAAATTAACTTACTTGTTCTACTACATTGTCAGCCTAAGTGTTTTTAGTAGATCTTAGAACAGCCTCCCAGAAGGCTGGGGAGAAGCTGGGCTCTCCAAAGCTTGCTGCTCTTTAATAATAAACAATACACTGGAGTGCATATCAGCCTCTGCCTGAGCATCCCATATCGACCTGATCGCACACGAAACCACCCTCCTGCCTCTCGTGACTGGGATGAGCTAATTTAAGGAGCTAAATTTGCAGTTGGCATTCAAAAATATAAAAATCAACACATCTCTGCTCTCCTACCCTTCCTGTTCTGCCCTGAAAGCCAAAGGCAGCCTGATGGCACCGCAAGTACAGGGGAAGACTCCGCTACACACAAGGAGGAGAGGGGGGGGTCTTCACTTTGTGCTTATAATGAAGCCCTCTCTAGAAACACTCCTGCTGGATACACATCTGTATTTACAATTAGGTGTAGCTGCTTGCAAAGTACTCTGATCATTATGGAAAGGAATATGAATATGAAATATATACATACCCACGAAATGAGGGAGCAGCAAGTAAACAGAGTTACAGAGTTTTAACAACAGAGAACGGAAGCTTCATACCAGGCAAAACAGCCTCATGCAGACATGGATCAGCTCAGCTGTACGAGGACACACGTTCCCCACCAGCCTCCTGCCCCTCCGAAGCCTGGCAGTTGCTGCAGGGTGCCAGCAGCTTTGGTTACCGAAGCGCTGAGTTACACCAACGCTTCACAACAACTTTTTGGGGATTTAGTGGTTTGCCAAGTGGGTGGGAACAGGAACAATTCAATATGGAGCAAGATAAGAGTTGAGCTGTAGAGCAGACTGAAGGGATGGGGTTTGGCATTCATAAACATGCAGCAAAGACATCGGGTATCCAGTATTAATTAATATGAGCAGCAATCACGGGGCTTGGAGAAAGAGGGGCTAAAATCAGGTAACCTGTTGTCAAGCGTCAGTTCCAATTGTTTGGTTGTTTTAAACTCTGAACTAGAATTTGAATTAGGACATTGGATATCCCTGTTGCACAGATCCCTCCTTCAGCAGGTGCTGATCCAGCCCAGTATTCCTATAGTGTTTCCCAGGCAGCAAAAGGGCCATAACTGGATGACTTGAACCCAAACTGCAGTTCTGAGCAGGCACTCAAGTGCCCCAGCAGGGCAGGACAGTGGTCTAGACACGATCCCTGGCGCTCGTACCAAGGTGTGGTGCCACCTAAGTGGCCTTGCCCATTAATTTTTAGCAACACACAGCTCTAACAGTGTGGTCTGGAAGTTATTCTGTACTTGACCAGTGGCTTATCCTGCTGTGACCAGTTCCCCTCCCATGCCTGAGAACAGGATCACCAGGTGTTAGTCCTGGGCTGAATGTTTGCTACCGCAGCGATCTCCCGCCTTACGTCAGCTGGCCACTGCGCACCAGCCAAGGGCTGCTTTATTTCAACAGGCAACTGCAAACCTGGTAATCACTCCAGGTTACAGGATGTGGATTTCACACTTGGCAAAGACAGAGTTGTTTTTACAGGAAAATAAATGACAAATTTGCTGTCAGAAAGCTAGCCGGGGGAAATCAGCCTTATCAGAGGTCTGGACTGTCACCAAAGGAAGGGCTGGCCTTGCTGCCAAGAACAAAACAGAGCTGGGACTGGACGTGCCTGGTGTGCAGCCCTGAAAAATCAGGCTGCTGGGAAAGCTGCCTTCTGATCAGAGCCACTCTCTTATCCCTGAACAGACTACATAGATGTAAGCAAGCATGAGGATTTGGAGCACAAAGAACAAAAGAAGAGGTTCAAACAGTGGGAACAGGTACAGCAGGTGGCAGGGAGCCCAGTGCTTATGCCAGGAGACTGTTCCATAATCAAGTCCTAAAGCACACTTGCTTAGAACAGCATGGGTGGCTCGCAGCCCTTTTTACCAAGGAGCTGGATTTGACTAACAACCAGGTTCTTAAAAGGATTCAAATGAGCTCCTGCTGCAGATTGGAAGTGACAGAGATCTGTGCTTTCAGCAGCACAGTTCCCTACTGAGGGGGCCAGCAGTAGCTTGGGGGGATTAAAACACACTCCAAGAACTCCACTCCCCACACAGCTGGCCGCAGGCTCACCAGATGTCTGTAATGAATGGTGGGCTGCTGCCTTTAAGAGACAGACCAGTCAGGGGACACAAATACAGCCTCGAGAAGCCACCTAAGAACTTTGCTTCACAGTGGCAGACCACCTCCTCCCTGCCCACGCCAAGATGTGTGCAGTGATGGATGTGATGAACAGCGTGGGAGGTACAAGCACTGGGGCGCAACCTCCATCCCGTGTAGGAGATTTTTAGCTTCTAGAAGAAACTCATTTTGGCAAAGGTTCTAAAGCATCTTTAGATCTCAGACACAGCCTTACTGTAATATTTTAGTCCAATTCTGAGAAATCCCACAATTAATAAACATGTTTGAGCCAGAAGCCAAGAGATTTTTCAATACCTTCTTCTTTTGATCCAATTAAGTACTGCCAGCTCTTCACCAGTATGCGCCAGCTTGGCTGTGTGGTTTGTTTCCACTGCTCCTGAAATGTGCCCTTGCCCACCTCAGTATCTGCAGGTTTTCTCCAGTAGCAGGAAGCAAAACTTCCTGCAATCCAGGTGTGGGGAGGGTGTCAGATACAAAACAAACCACTTCCGATCGTGGAACTGGGCAGCTTTCAAGGCTTGCTGGCCTAAAAGCCAGCAAAACGCTATCCTTTTGGTGCTTCCAGTGTACTGAACTGCAGTCTACCAAGAGAGCAGCACATCCCTGCGATGAAAGCCAGGATTCTGAGTGCTCAGTGAGCACAGAGACTATGCAGCAAAACCAGAAAAGTGCTTTGTGTTTGTTTTTTTTAACAAATAAACTTTACCGTACGCATTTCCCCAACTAAATCGGACCAAAAGCAGTCAAACCAGTCTATGTTTTAATGGAAAAAGTCAATGCCTTAACTACAAAATATATTAAAACACATAAATAAGTTACTGTAAGAAAAATAACTGGTCCAAAGTCGTACCTCTGTCTTGCAAAAATATCACATCTGCACTTAAACTCTGATGCTTTCTTCACGACGCTCGCTGTCCTTTGGCCTCCATAACGACGTTTATTGCCTGATGGCTTCACTAAGATGCTATCTTAGCAATTACTTCACCCTGCAGTGGGGCAGGGGACCGCACTAAGCATCTGTCATGAGCAGTTTGTTATCTGCCAGCTGTGTGAAAGCCCTGCCTCTGTGCACTGCTGCTCCTCCAGCCCTCTCAAGAGGAGGCTGTTCCCACACGCATTACCCTGAACAGCATGTTGAAGTTGCTGCTCCTTATTGCATCCCGACAAGCGCTGATCACTTGTGTTTTAGGTTTGCCAACTGTAAAGAGAAAAAGAGGAAAGCAAAAAACACTTCAGTTACTAAGAAACTGGTGAAAATACTAGGTTGTCTTCAAATTTAGGGAGTGCTTAAAAATATTTGAAAGAACGAGTGCCACCTGTTTTCTAACACATAAATAAAATCCTTTCTTTAAAGAAGAATTTTCTGTAACACATAAATAAAATCCTTTCTTTAAAGAATTTCTGTAGCACTATTACAGTAGAGCTTAAAGGGCTTGTTGAAAGGGGAATCTACAAACACAAAAATCCTCGTTCCTCCAAGAACTACAGAATTCAGAATATCAATAAACAGACTTGCTTAAGTTGGTAGCTGTTTTTATTAAAGCAGAAGTAGAAACGAAGAACTGAAACACTGCTTTAAAAATGTTTTTTTGAAATTGTGTTCAACAAAACTAGTGATTTCTGTACCACTACTTTGAGCTGTTATTTCTAAAACCGTGATCCCAGATGATGCTGGATACTCAGAGTTCCCTCTCACAGGGAATTGGCTGTGACTGAAAAATGAAAGATTACTTTTACTAATTTAGCTTCAAGCCAAAAATCCTTAAGTCACTTAAGGAACCCAGGTGGCCTCTGGAACACATCTCATCTGCCTCCGCGGGGTCCAAGAACCCTCTGAACACACGTACTTACCACGCAAGCGCCCAGCCCTCTGGATTGCCTGATTCACAGCTTTCAGGTTATTCAGCAGCTCTGTGTGGTTGTTGCAGCGGATTTTGTATTGATTTATTAAATCTCTGTTAAGATCATAGAGCGCGATGTACCGCGTCTTCATGTTTTTCCTGGGGGAACAACGAGCCCAGTTATTTTCCTCTCGGGGGACACGCAAGTCATTCCTGGTTTGTCAATATAAAGGTATAACAATCCATGGCTGTGATGCTACCACAGCTACCTGTGTGTCTACCAGCTGCAAGATAACAGACTTGTCTAGACATGTGGTTACACTTGTTATCTTACTGAAAAAAGAAATGGCCTATTTTTACAGTTACTTTATCCAGCAGCCCAAAGAGGAGATACCACTTTCCTCGGTGACGTCTTTACTGCTGCTTTTGACAGTAATGGCAGGACATGAGCAGAACACACCAACACCTAAAATTTCTTTCTTGCTGTTCTCAATAGTTCACACGCCACAGACAGCTTTTACTGCCTTCTTCCCTTAATGTATCTCTTCTAAAGCATTTCACCATTTCAGGGTTGATTTAGCCCTCCTGCTCCACGCTAAGCCCTTACCTCCGCCCTTCTGTCTTCCCCAGACTGGTTTTCCACCTAAAGAATAAGAGAAGGCTCAAGGAGAGCTCATGGTGGGACCAGCAAAGGTACCAATTCTACATCAAGAGTTTTAAGTGGGCAACTCTTGTGTCACACAAATGTTTTTTTTTGTGCTGTTTTCTGCCTGAAAAGCAAATATTGGCCATCCACACCAAAAAAACCACACAAGCTAAGGAGCAATTGCTTACATGTCTCCCAGGAGTCGTGCATCTTCTGCCTGAACCAACATGCTGCGGATGTGGTTGGAGTGTTCAGCCATGTCGGCTGTGAGCCTCTGATTCACTGCATGGTGTTCATCCACCTGTCCGAGGCAAACCACCATGAGAAAGGACCACTGGCACTCTGGGCATACAGGTAATAATGCTTCAAGCTAAACCTTGGCCCAGTGTAACAGGAAATAACAATCCAACTTAACCTACCAGCACCCCTCGGACCATTCTCCTCCCCGTCACCCGCCGGCTGCTTGATTAGTATTCTGTCAGGCTGAGACACAGACCTTTTGCCCAGACCCAAATCCACAGCTCAGTCTCCTAGACAACCTTTAGGATCCAAAATATTTGTCCTTCTGGAATTGATTGTATCACTTGTTTCTTACAATTGTTAGTTTAACACCATTTATGTTCATCTTCACTGTGAGGGTGGGGAGGCCCTGGCACAGGTTGCCCAGGGAAGCTGTGGCTGCCCCATCCCTGGAGGTGTTCAAGGCCAGGTTGGATGGGGTTTTGCGCCCCCTGATCCAGTGGGAACTGGATTGTCTTTAAGATCCCTTCCAACCCAAACCATTTTATGATTCTAAGAATCAACCAGCAGGGACCAAGGGCCTTTTCTACAGAACAAAGAACAAACAGAAAGTTGAGGGGGTCCCATTGTCCTTTGCACAGAATTCACAGCAAGCATCGCTGGCCGATCTCTCTGAAGAGCATGAGGCAGTTTAGAGATCCTGCCATAAAAAAGCTCCCAGCAACTGATGAGCCAACTTAGAAACACCCAATGGCTCCTCACCTTGACCAACACCTTCCGCAGCTCCTCAAAGTACGCCGGGAAATCTGCTTCCACCTGCAAATCTTCGATGGCCAGAAAGGAGGCCATTGACTGGATAATGTCCCCAGCTAGATCAATATCATCTGTGTTGATAGAAATCTGTCAGAAAGGAAAGAAAGAAAGCACTTCAGCACTCTTCAAGAGGCAAAAATTGTTGCATGAACAAGCTCTAGGGCTTTCAGTACATAAGGAGACACTGATTTCAAAGGGGCTTTTATTCACACCTGGGGCAAAGCAGAGTCTGTGCATACAGCAGCAGTGCACAAGCTACAGGCAGCCTTTGTGCTTCAAATTATGCCTCCCTGAAACCACTCTGTGTGGGAACAAATATCCTCCTACAGATTTGTAGGACAAGCAGTTTTCTTCATTAACTGGCCCTGGAATTTTACTCATGAACAATAAAACAGAAGCAAAGAGGTTTGCAAAAACATCCCTAAGACATGAGCACATTCTCTGCCTGTTCAGTCTTCCTTCATTTTTACTGCCTCATGTCAGCACCACCCTAAAGTTTAACCACAGTATAATTAAACAAGTGTTTCCCTTGTCCACAAAGACACTCACCTCTCCGCCTGGCTTGATTTTGATGCAGAGCTGACCTGCGTTACGAAGGGACGTGAAGCAAACCTGAAAGGGAGCACTCTGAAACTCTGCATCCTCTGGCAGCAAGAAGCTCTGATTGAGCCACATAACAATCTTGCAAAAACAAAATGAAAAGCATCAGCCATCAGCTGTGTGGGAATGCCTCGAAAACCATACAAATCCCCCTGTATGTGGTGCGCTCCTGGTTTTCGGGGTACCTTGGAAATAGCATATATTAAATTTCACCCTCTAAAGCCATGTTATGGACTTCTTAGAACTGGGGCAGTTCACACCCTGCTCCAAAGCTGAACACTAATACTCACAGAATGGTTTGGGTTGGAAAGGACCTTAAAGCCCACCCAGTTCCAACCCCCTGCCATGGGCAGGGACACCTCTCACTGGATCAGGGGGCTCAAAGCCCTATCCAGCCTGGCCTTGAACACCTTCAGGGATGGGGCAGCCACAACTTCCCTGGGCAACCGGTGCCAGGGCCTCCCTACCCTCACAAGAAAACATTTCTTCCCAATATTTTATCTAAATCTCCCCTCTTTCAGCTTAAAACCATTTCCCTTGTCCTATCCCTGCACTCCCTGATCAAGAGCCCCTCTCCAGCTTTCCTGCAGCCCCTTTCAGTAGTGGGAGGCTGCTCTAAGGCCTCTCCACAGCCTTCTCTTCTCCAGGCTGAACAACCCCAACCCTCTCAGCCTGTCCTCGTATGGGAGGTTCTCTAGCCCTTGGATCATCTTCATGGCCTTCTCAGAAAATCAAATCCAGCCACCAGAGACTACAGCCCAGGGTCAAAACATAAGCCCAGACCTGGCATCAGAGAAAGCTGGGAAGAAAGGCTTGGTTCTACTGCAAGAATTTAAAAAGGAAAGTTTAATTTCATCTTGTATTTTGCCTTGGCCATTTAACACAGCAAAGGTCATGCAAATATGGCAGAGCCCTACAGTTATGGGGGAAATAACCAGCTCTAATCACTGTCAGCCCACTATTCAGCTCTTTCAGAACCAAAACAACAGCATCCCTGCTTATCTGTAATGAATCTGAGCCATTAACTGGGTGCTGTGCTGCCTTTTTTCCATCTCTGCTCATTTAGAAAATTCATCACTGCCTACATGGCTCCAGCCACTGGCATTGCATCAGTGTTCACCCAGCAAACAATACACTACCTGCAACACCTCATCATCACAGGGCATTACTTCCTGCAGATGCAGGGAATTCCTGAAGCAGGGATGACCTCAACCGAGGCATCGTTTGAAAAACAGAAAAGAGCACTGAATCAAGCTGTAACACACAGGCTCCAAAGGCCACCAGTGCTGTTCACTGCTTCTTATTCCTTTGCTCTCAGATATCTGAAGGGAACTGCAAACCCTCCTCCTGCAGTATCTGTATGTGTGACCCAGAAATCAAAGGCAGAGCAGAAACTCACTCTTTGTGGCCTCTCGTTCGTGGCACAGTTAACAAAGCTCAGTGGCTCCGTGGCCGAGTCCAGGCTGCTCAGGGCGTACATTGAAAAGCGGGGAAGCTGTCTCGTCAACTCAAATACATGGAACTGTGTGCTGGAAGCAATCCAAAGGAAAAACAGGGACAGTTACTAAGATACCAGGGATTCGCCTATTCCAGTGGTTACTGGTTCTTTTTCAGCTGACTACTGACATCAGCAGCTCCCAGTTATGTAATCACCTGCTTAACATTTCCCAGAAAAAATGCTGGAACTTGGAATTCCTCCTCATTGCTGACATCTTCTATAATCCTTCCCATGAAATGCATTCTCTAGGCTAACACATTGATGATTTCACTACATGACTGGGTATTTTCTTTACAGCTTTAGTGAATTCTTATTAAAAGCAATAACAAAGACAAATAGAGGAAAGAAAAAGGGAATTCAGTTCCACGCATTCTTTCTGCAGTGGTTGGCTTGCTGCCTCTCAAATCATGCCTCCCTGTTGAGGGAAAGGATGCTGCTTCCTGGGGCAGCATCAGTTCTGGAAGATGTGAGCAGGCAGAAAGTTGGTGTCAAGGGTGTACAAAGAAGCATGTTATTTCTATGGGAAACTGGGAAAGTATTGTCTTGAAGTCAAGCATATGCTACATTCTACTGGCCCTGAAGACAAATGAATTTGTAGCTTGAAAGACATCACTGTGCCTCCAGGGCTGCACAAGTACTTGGTCCAGAGCAGCCACCATTCCAGGCCTAGGAGAAGCAGCCATCTAAGAGCAGGCAGTCTGGATACAGCCTCTGCCTCTCAGAGTCTCACGATAAAACATCCTCCAGACAAGAAATGCTCACTTTTCCCCTGAAGGCAGAGCCAGAACACAGCAGGTTCCACAGACTCCAGAGCAATTAGACTTTGTCTGGAGCAGAGCTCAGCATCACAGGCACACAAGTGTTTTTAAGAAAGCATTCAGCACTTCTTCCAGTAACACAGAGAAGTGGGACACCAGGGAATTAACTGCACACTTCCCATGGGACAAGCATGAAGCCACATCATTGCTGTTTCCTGGTCACACACAGTTGGCTCTGGAGACTAGGAGAGATCACAAGACAAAACTCACCTGCTCCTGTAACCCACAAAGGCTTTGATGTGCAAATCCACAGGAACATCTTTGGGTGGAGTGAGGGGAACACGAACACAGCCTGAGAGGTTCTGGAGACTGGGGTGTACCACGTGGCTCTCTCCTTCAAATATGCCTTCAGCAAAGATCAGCACAGCACGGATGATTGTGTCTTAGCGTGGGGAAGAAAAAGCGGTTTCTAGATTAACAGCAGTCTTCTGGCAACAAACCACCAGGGTTTTCAGAATTAAGTGCAGGAAACTCCTTACACTCCTCTTCTGTGTTGTTAAAATATCCCAACTGACCAGCTCTAGAGCAGTGGGACCCGACTGCAGCCTCAGCACACCTGGTGCTGGGTGAATTCACCCAGCATTGCACACAAAGGCAGCTGAGGTCCAGCCACGGTTGAAGATGTTTACGGTCAACACAAGGAGTGTTGCAGGGATCATCAAGACTCATTTCATACAAGTTAAATGTTAATTGACTTGGAATATAACACATAACAAGAAACAAATTCCATCAAAATCTGCTCCCCTGAGACCCATCAAAGGAACACAGCTTGACTCAAAACTCTGTGAAAGGAAAACAACCACAAACGGGAAATTACAGACAATAAAGGGGAGACAGGCAAATCAGCAGCTAAATATAACTAAACATTTGCATGAATTTACATTAAATGAATGTCAATGGTTGCAGGTTACCACTCACCATTTGTGGTGGAAATGCAGAGCTCCACATGGGCAGACTGGCTGTCAGAGCCCAGATTAACCGAGAGGGCTGTCTGGAGCTGGGTGTTTGCTGGAATCACACCTCTCTGCCCATCAGCTTCCTTCAACTGAGTGCTCGCTTCAGTCTGTTGCAAAAAAAGGATTTCAAAATTTTCATTCAAGCAACCTAGAAACACATGCACAAGTCAGTTCTCTTTTCTTGCAGGAGAAGGTTGTATTACAGCAATTCCCAAACATTTCACATTGCTGTGAACAGCAGTGGGATTAGGGACGGAGCTGTGGCCACCCAGATTATCATTTGTTCAAGAGCTTTACCTTGATGGAGCTCAGCTCTGTACCCAAACCTTCATTCAAAAAAGCACTTAACACTTATTCCATTTTAAGCACAAGCCTCTATAATTCCATACTTCTGCTCTAGTGGTGATTTACTGTTCAAATATGAGTCTGCTCTTTCCTCAGACTATTTTTCAAAGCTCTTTAATTCTGCAGCTTCACCACTGAGTCACAAGTGCACTTCCTACACCCCAGCAGTGCTCCCATTCATCCGATCCTCTCAGACAATCCCATTCCTCAAGGTGGTTCATGCATGAAAAATTACAATTTGTAGTCTTAAAGACAGGGCTCCAAACACAACTCTCTGGCAAGATGAAGGAGCAGGGAAAATGTTACTTATTAGAATACAAAAAGCAGGTTCTGAACTTGCACAAGGAGCAAGTCATACACAGAAGCAGGAATCCTCAGTAGACAATCTTTCTGCATCATAACAGGTTGCAGCTCTCACTTGTCTGGACTTCCCCACAACCAGCTTCCTAGATTACTCTGGATTTACAGTAATAGGAAGGTCTGTTTGGACCCTACGTGTTATTAAATGGTACCTTCGCGTTTTCCTCATAATTTCTTAATTCCAGCAGCAGATTTTGTTTCTTTTGACTAAGTTCTCGGATCAGATCCTGCTCAGCACTTGTATCCATTAGGTTTCCTTTCATCTCCTCCCCTCCTGGCAGATAGCCTCGGACTGCACAGAAACAAAACACAGCCAATGTCAGCAAAGCCTTCCACAGCCTCCCCAAACTTTAGTTTCTGTAACAAGGCACCTCAGAAGCAGACACTGATTCTGGTACCATTCAGCTGAAAACCTGAGCATTGATTTACACCCACAGAGGCACTGACTTTCCTGGTGATCAGTACAAGAGACCTGCACATTTCAATGAACAAAAAAGGTGAATTTACAACCTGTCTTTCAGCTGCCTTCACCTGACCAGACCAGTGTGGTGCCTGGTCCTTTTGCGAGAGGATTCCCACTGCAAGCATTCTTTCAGGTGCTTAGGCAAGTCTGCTATTATGCAAAATTAATAAAATGTGTACCTGGATTTCTAGAGCAGGACAGAGGAGTTGTTACTGCCCGGAAGTGAATGTAAGTCACTGTCAATCAGCCAGTAAACAAGATTTACCCACATTAGTTTTGACCCAAATCGAGGGATATTTCACTTCAAGGATAGCCCAGTGGAGCAGAGAGTTATGGCAATAACTCCAACTGCCTGTGGAGACAGAAGAGCTGAACAGATGATGAGACAAACACTTGCTATAAACTTCCACTTTGCTCTACGGCTGTGTGCTCTGATTGCAGCTGTCAACAAAAGCCAGGGGCAAAACTCTTAGACCTGCAAAGAATATGCTGCCTGACTGTGTAACCCCCATAAAAAGTTGCAGGGATCTTGAAAAGCACTCAACATGCTCACTGTCCTCCAATGAAAGCATCTGCTGTGTTATATTGGAGTGAATCATCTGTAGAATGAGAGCAAGACAGAAAATACACTGAAACAGAGAACATCACTTCCTCTGAAAGGATGCTGGCCCCAAACAGAACTCTAATGACAAGGACTGTGAGAATGCATTGCCCATGCAGCTCCCAACCACAGGGCTACTGCTATTTAGTAATGCCTAAAGGGATCCCCATAGCATCATGGTTTGTTTAGGATGGACCCACTGGAAATGGATGACTGTTCAGTGATATTAACCTCTGTTGCTCTGCTAGGATGAGGTATTTGCAGAACTGTGTACAATGTTCCCCTCTGTGGGCTTGGGAAAAAGGTTTATATGCTCGAGCTCAAGCACGGCACATCCTGCAGTCTGTGATTAAGGCAGGGAGCAAAACACTCTGCTATTTAACCAGGACAGGCTTTTGTTCCAAATGGGTTGTGTCAGACCTGCTTGTCCCAAGCCACTGACGCCAAGCAGTCGGATAATCACACCAGTGCCTTTCCTGGAGCCATCCCTGCAAATTCATGCTGACCTTATTTAAATAATCTGCAATCCTATTTGCTTCCACTCATACTATCCAGGTCTTGCTTCTTAAATGTACTGTGGGATAAATCTACCAGTTCTCCAGCCTGGAAATAGCATTTTCCAGGAAACAAAGAGCTGTTAACATCTAAAAGCTCTAATATAAGAACTATTCATCTTTAGAACAAAACCAAAACACACACACCCTTAGCTCTCTGAACACCTTCATCCACTGTAGTGTCCAAAGAATTATCACATATAGGAAAAAATACTTCCCATACATTCATGTACAGAAGACTCACGGTCCATACTCTATTAATAGAGTTATCTCTGCATTATTAGGATGGGGCAAGTGAATTTTGATGGCTTCTTGAATCATAACGAAACTCAGGCTGATTATCACAGAGAAGGCAATATTCAAAATCACATTTGCAGACAGCACAGCTTAAAATTCCCTTCACTCTGCATAAAGTGAAGGGAATTTGGCACACAAAAAAGCCTATGGAACAAAAACAACGTTTAGCTAATCTGAGATGACATGATGTGCCTGATATTATTGTGTATTAATTAATTAATCAATCGTGTATTAATACCCTGAACAATGCCCCTACCTTCACCATCAACCGAACAGCAGATTAACTGGGTGCTCCCATCCATTCTGTAATCCCCCTCCACTACTCCTGCAATTGAGGAAGCAAAGTTGTCCTTGAAGATGACCTCCCCAGTGCGGTCACTGCGTGCATCAACCTGGAACCACAAAGAGTTTGAATGCACAGCATGAACAGAAAAGGAAACTCCAAAATATCTATCGTGCCCCTACTCTGAGCTGCTCAGTGAAAGCCAGCTCTGCTTAGGGTCAGCTTGAGCTCTGCTGATCAGAACACACATGAACAAATACCACCAACAAATGAGCTCTAGGCAGACTCCACTAGAAGGAACTGCTCTTCAGAGACACTTCCCTAAGTTAAAAGCAAGAGGGAGGAAAGGAGGAGACTGCAGGTGTGCACTGGGCACATGAAAGTAGCAATGATGGTACTAAACCAGAAATAACTTTAATGCAATATTTACAGTCTCTCCTCAGCTGCAGTCTGTGTCTGGTGAACTATTTTTATACAAAAATACAACAACCTCCAATTATCTTTCATTGGAAAAGAACAGAAGGGAGGGCTCAGTTCTGTGTAGTGTGTCTTTTCCTAAGCATGGGACCCAGCACTACTTTTTCTAGGAGCTAGGGACTGTTTCAGACCAACCAAGCAGGGTAGAGACTACCAGTGAAAGGAACAGAAAAAAAGAGCAAAGCAAACTTTAAATGATGCTATACACCTAATCCAACAGAAGTTACAACATATCAGGGCTCTAGACTCCCAGCCTGATATGAAGTTAATTAAATTCCCCCAGGCTAATGAGAGTAATTAGAGGTGTGAAGAAAGTAGCATAGCTTTACAAAAGAAACCCGGCAAGCTGCATCCAGGAAAGGTTTGGAAGCTAGTACAATCATTTCTGGCAAAGAGGACTACCAAGCAACAGGCTTAAGAGACAAGGACTGGGCTGGATAGAGTGTCTTTACATAAAACTGAATAATGCTTGATTAATCCTGCTGTAGTCCAGACTGCCGCTGCTCTCCTGTTACACAACCACTTTGTCTTCCCTGCAGTCTGAGAACATTCAGGAAACCTCGCAGGGGATTATTACCATGTGCTCAAGACATAGCTGAAGAGACAACCCAGCTCCAGGATGTGGCATACGATCTCTGCCACCACAGAAACAATCTACCACACCTTCTCAATTGTCTCCGAGCTAGAGCAGAGGAAGCAGCTTCCCTCTGATCTTGCATTTGGCACAGGATTCCCCAGCCAAACTAGGTTTATTGCAATAGCTGTTCAGCACTCTGTGTGCAACAGTCTTTTTAATTTTTTGGCTGTTCTCCTTCAGATGATTTAGCAGCCTTGTTCAAACACAGCTTCCAGATTTCCAGCTCCTCATTCTCTCCCTGTACAAACTCACCTTCCCGTTGGACCAGCCAGTGATCAACTCGCACACTCCATCGGAGTTCAGATCGAACGCGTGTATGCTCATTGCGTGGTTCTTGGACTGAGGACAGAAAACAAAGGACAAACTAAGCCTGGGTGTGCTTTCTAAATTGCACACACTTGACACAAGCAAGGCACTGGAGTAGGAGGCTACTGAGATCACATAAAGAATGGAAAAATGAGTCTTCACAGGAAGTTAAAGCATCGCTATCTCTAAGGTCACGTGTCTGAAATCTTTGCCCATGCATTACAAAAGGAGTCAAACTGCTCTCAAAGAACCTGATCTTTCTTTTAAATATATTTTCATCCAAGCAGATGATTAGAACTCACAAAAACTAGGTGTAAAACACCAAATTCTCTAGAAAAAAAAACAGAGCTTCAACACTGTCATAAAATAAGGCCTCTGAGGAAAGCCACTGGCCTCCTCCTGCCACCTCCCAAGCAATCGTTTGACTTATTACTATTACATAGATTGTTCTAATCCATGTTATATTAAGAATATTAAAATGAGCATCAGGAAAGGATCTTGCCAATGATTTGCTGCAGCAAATTGCTCTTGATATGAAAAATTAGTTTTGAACATAGACAATGCAAGATTAACTCAGTCTCTGAAAAACAGTTTATTAGTTCAAGAATACAGCCAGAGACATTTTCTAAGAGTGAACTCAAACACCTCTGTTGCTTAAGCAGTGCTGTGAAGTTGAAGCATCCCTAGCTGTACAGTTTTATCAGTGCTGTTTAAGCATCACCAACAGTTCCAAAAGCACTGAAGGAACTGACACCATATTCATTTCACATGCATCTATAAAAAGAGGTAGACTTCCTAAGAAAAAAAATCCTACGAAGTGCTACGCTCAGCAGAAAACTTCAACTTGATCTAAGGAGTCTGAATAACATCAGAAAAACCTGAGATTAGGTACCAAGTCCTCTAGCACACTTCAAATTTTCAGTGATGACATTCCAACATTAGACTAACCTTAATCCTCCAGTAGCGGGCTGTCTTGTCATAAACTCCGACCGTCCCGTTAGACAGGGCATAGCCGAACCGACTGCCGTACATGGGGCAAAGCGCAGTAACCGTCTTGTGGGGGGAAAGAGAGGGGTGAAAACTTCCACATCTCCAACTAACAGAGAACAGACCATACAATCTCTCCAGCAAATGAACCTTCCACTACTTGGATGCTAAATGAGTCCATTGTAGGAAACATTAAACACCGAAACAACTACTTTTAAAAATCAGTTTGGAATCACCAAAAGCTTTGTAGGGTTTCCTCACAGCAGCTGCATTGCCAGTGTTAAGCTACACTTCAGCTAAGATTGCAGGATTGCCCTCACACTGGGCACTTCCACCAAGTATTTCCTACCACAAGCAGCAGCACAACTGCTCACAGAATTCCCATGTCATTAGTGCTTATTATCACTGAAAACCTACTCCAAATACAACATTCCTTAACACTTCAAGAACTGACGATGTCAAGGAGTTCAACATTGCATGGATCAGGAAAGCTCTACAGCTATTTTTTCGTAGAAAGTCCTTGGCCAAGATAAAACTCAACAAGTCCCACACTTGGACTTTTTCTGGAACACAATTAGAACCTGCATAAGGCTCCACAGAAAGACCCAAGAGCCATAACTTAGCCTGCTTCTCACTCCTTTTAAGACACATTACCTTACAAATCTTCCTCGAGCTAAGGCTCTCAGTGCTTGGATATGCAGGTTTTTCCATGCACCTAAGACTAGAGATTTTCATGTCAGAAAGAACAACTGCAAATATCTGTGTGGTCTTCTATACAAGGTAGCACACCAGACTTCCTTAAATTAAATCCTTCACAAACTTCTTGATTAAACTCAGCTGACTGCACTCCTGTATTTTTTTTACCATAAAATACTATTTCCAAACCCTTTATCCTTCCATCTGACAAGTCTTCGTCAAAGTCTTTCCCAGGTATCAAAACTCTCTAAATTGTGAGCACCCTGAAAGGACAGAAGACCTCAGCAACAGTCAGAAACTCAGAAAGGCAGTAATTCTCCCTTTATGAATTCAAGAATCACAATAGTCTACAGTTTCAGTTTCACCAGAGTAAGTGATTAAAACCAAAAATGCAAACTACTCAAGCCTTCCAAAACAAGCACAAGGGATAAAGCCACTATTGCCTGAATTTATCTACTTAAAAGTTAGTACAGTAGGATTGTAACAGGCCTCTAAAGGCTCTGCAGGTGTGAATTTAAACCAATTCTACTGTGTATCTGGAAATCAACCATAGAGTGATGGATCTTCAGCTCTAGACTGGCTCCTGTACCAACAGCAAAACATATCATAGGCCCACCTCTAATCCTAGCTACAGCAACAACTTCCTTTCCTTAGAACACTGCCCGGATTTGCCTTTTATAGGTATTAAACCACTTAGAAGAGCTAACTAAGCCTTTTAGCCCCAACTGTGGCAGCAGGGAGACCTCAGATGTGCAAGGACAAAGGCCTGTAGTGTGTCCCTCCCCTACCCTGGGCCCAGAATGGTCATGAGAAGGCTAAGAAAACTCCTAAATGTCATGATAAGGGTATTTTTCTACCTTCCAAGCAGTAAGAATTTAATGGTGGGGAATGTCTCAGTTCTTAAGCTAAAATGCAACTCTCACACCTTTTAGTTATCCCTCTGAAAATCTAACTGCCCCCCGTTTTCCTTTAGGCACTGCAAAGGTGCAGCTCTGTTTATATAGCCAGTGTGTAACTCCAACTGCAACATAAACCTCCTGTTTAGCCTGGGCAACTCCCTTCTACCCCACCATGAGCCATCTGGGGCAAGTTTTCATCACAATTGTGTCAATCCATTTGAGGAAAACTGTAGAAGACATTCTTTTGTACAGAGCGCACAAAGAGCTTCAAACACAACCCAGCAATCTTTGCCACCTTTGGATGGGACCCTGCCTTTCAGCCAAGCAACAGTTAACTTCTCTCAACCTGGTCAAAGATTTGTAAATAAACAAAGCAAAAAAACCCCACACATAATGAAAGACATTATTAAACTCTAACTTTTGCAGTTCTAGCACAACAGACCCTGTGCCAAATAGTTAAGTAACTATTCAACTACACAATAAATCTGAACCAGAGTAACCAGAGAAGCTTTACAGTACACAATACTTTCAGCTCCATCAGCAATTATAATAAACATTAGCTAGAAGTAATTTACCTCTGTCTCTGACATTTCTGCCATGATTTCATCTTCTTTAAACACCCGGATGTCAAAATCTTCAGAGCCAACAAGAAGCTAGAAGAAAGAAAGTCTACCTTCAAAATAGTTATTCAAGCAGGAAATAAAAAAGGACATACTCAAGTACCCAGAGGGCAAATAAATATTCCAAGTCCAGCAACAAAGAGATTTTAACAGCTGTATGAAAAGTTGTCAGTGGAACAAAAGGTACCCTCTGTCAAGAGGAGGCTTCAGGAGCCTCCCACTGATCAAGTATTAGTTATACCTTTTTTGTCAAGGTAGGCTCTACAAAAGCATAGGGAAATACCTGGGGTGGGAATGTGAAAAGACACTTTGGAACATCAGAGCTATGATTGTTTCTTCCTAAATGCAATTATACACATCAAAAATACTCCACTACCTGTGCTGGAACAGGAGACCTGCAGCTCAGTTCTGACTTGCACTACCTGGGTTCCTACAAACACCAGCTGCAGGTTATCAGCCTGTAAACATTCACTGCTCAGCACTGAACATCCCTCATTTAAAAAAAATGAGAGCCAATGAATCCAAGTATTAAACCATCACTGTTCCTCCAGCCTAAATCGTGGCTGCCACCAATGCAAAGCATGGCTAAGATGGGCTTTAACTTGATATAAACAATCACATAAATGGGACATCATTACTGAATCCAGTCTTCTGCATTCTCATTCCTTATCATTTCTTACATCTCAGTTTCTGTTTCCTATTTCCTAACATAGAAGGTAGTAAGTGAAAAGGAGGCCCCGTGGAAAGGCATTTTCTAAAGACAGCGATAACTCATGGCTTCTGTTTTGCAAACTGAGAAAGCAAGGAAGTGCTTAGTGCCTTGCCCATAAAGTCATCCATCAAATCAATGACAAACAGGATTACAGATGAAAGTTTAAAACCTGGTAGTGCCTTTCCACTGGAACTGACGTGTCTTCCATTTCCACTTGACAGAATAGACATATTTCCAAATCGAAGCTGGATTTTTAAAAAGATTAAAGGCTTTTTTTCTTCCAAAGTGAAGATGCTTCAAATTATGACAAACTTATTTGAGCCAATCTAAGCTTATTTTAGCTATTGAAATGATTTACATCAAATAACACAGGTAAGAGGTACAGACTTTCTGATAAGTGATAACTCCCAGAAAAAAACTAACCAGCTAAAATCACAGGATCCTGAAACAATTTCCTAGAAGACAGGGTTTGTCCATAAAATTCGATTCAACTGGTCAACCTCAACAACTTTCATTCCACTGGACGGGAATTTGCAAAAGCAAGGAAAAGATTCCCCCCCCAAGTCTTTCATAAGATGGGAGAAAGTAACCTGTACCCATCCTGAGGAAGGCAGTAACTACAATGAATTAGTTTTGTTAGCTACTAAATGACAGAGGTACACTCATGCAGTTTGAAAATCAATTTTAAATGTAGACGTGTTTTTACTGGGGGAGAGAAGAACGGAAATAAAGCCAGTACACACATTTATCAGATAAGACACAAAGTGTTCAATTTTAATCCAGAGGCAGCCTTGCAAAAGCCACAAGTAAAACAAATAAAGGAAAAATGAATCACCTAGATAATTAAGATTAAAATGAACCCTAAACAAAAATCTCAGCAAGTGGATGCTGGGCTAACCGGCAGGGTAAGTTTGTTGGATAATGCATCCAACTCTGCTCCACTTCAGGTAGCATCAGATTACACCAACGGCTCAGAATGAACCTCTCTCAAGCAGCAAAAAATAACAAACAACAAAAAACCTGCTCAGAAGCACAAGGGCAAAACATTTCTAATCAGCACCATAGATCAGTTTCCAGGTTTCTGAATCTTTATAGGCTATCTCTATTTTCTATAACCACCTCTCAACACATAAAAAGCTACACCCAAAAAGAAGCTGTGCAGAATGGATTGGAAAACCTGAGATGTTTCTACTTCCTGGAGTTTCCAATCAAGCAAAAGTCCTCTACCAGTTCAGTCTTTATAAAAAACACATAAAAGGTGTAGAGGCCATTTACACATCACTATAGACCTTACTCACTCCAAGTACACATTCCAAACCAAGATTTGTCTTTTAAGACAGAAAAGCTTAATTAATTATGATTATAACTGAAAAATAGATTATTTCCAGCACAGTGATTTAATACAGTATTTACTTGCATCTGACGTGTACTAGAAAGCCATTACTTTTCTTTAAGAATCATATTTATAAGCATGGTTCTTCAATTCATTCAGGATGGAAGCACTTTTACCCACAGACAACACCACGACTTCATCCACTCCTTGCACCCTGCATGATCAGATTTGCAGCTGTTCCCCATTGTCTGTCTCAACTCTTGACAAGCACTTTGCTGATAAAATAAACCTCCATTTTAAATCAGAAATGCAAAGAACATTTCATTTCCCCACGACACTAGGAGGAAACAGGAGGACTGGACGTGAACAAAGATTTCATGGTTTTGCCAATCCTAAGCAAACCTCTTCACAGCAAAGTTTTTTCAGAGCTCACTTTTACATGTAAGATGCTTTCAAGTTGCAAGTTGTTTCCCTGAAATTTAAAACAGTATTTATAACCCTATTCAAGAAATACCACTGAAATAGATGAATTGCAACTGATGATCACAGGTATTTAATTGCATTTCTCCTGGTGAGGTTAAAAGATGAGAAAAGTTTTCCAGGACAGCTGACAATCAACTCAACCAAAGCAAGGCAGTAACACTGTAAAGAGATCCCAGGTACGCCCAGTTTTACAAATTCCACATAGTCCCAGAGACCAGCGTTGCTCCCTATACACAGACTGAGTAGTTGTGGATGTTTTTGCTGGGCCAGAGACCAAAGAAGATGCAACTTCCACACAGGGATCACTTTATCTGGTAATACAATTCAGTCATACTTGATAAGCTACGAGTTTTTATTATAATTTCACTCCAAGACCATGAAAATTGCTGAATGCACATGGAAATGGTACAAACCTCATTTTTGCCATCACCATCAAAGTCACACAGTGCTAATGAACGAACGTTATCTCCAGTAACCTGAAAGAAGACAGACAGTGCTCAGTACTGCTGCTGGCTGTCAGAAGAGAAACTATTTTTACAATCTCAACAGCAACGGAACAATTAGCACAGTCAACATTCAAGCAACATCTGAGTGCCCTGGATACATAACCAAAATACAGCTTAAGGTCTGAGATAAATAAAGATCAACACCAAATTCATACTTATCATACAAAAAAACCCAAGAGGAATTAGTGCCATTGAAAGAGCTTTGTAATAACATCAAAAGCATTATGCTCAGCCTTACCGTCCAAAAACGGTCATTTCCCTCATAATCAAAGCCCTGCAGGGCACAGTTTCCACCAATAATAGCAAGTGGAGATGAAATATCTCCCAGCTTTCCAAGAACTATCGCATTGGCTCCATCTGAAACCTACAGAGAAATATGGAAGGAGAAAGAAACATAGCAGATAATGAGACATCAGGATACACGAATCAAAAAGAGTGCTTCCTCCAATCTTATCACCATCAGTTCAGCTGAGCTCTGAATGCCCATTAGATTTTTTAACTTTTGTCTTGTTAGGTGATGTGTGACATATTATGAAAATTTCCTCTCACACATGCATACACAGATGTGCATCACATTCATACTTTTGCTTTAGAAATATTCCAGATATTCTAAAGGCAAAATATTCTGAATAAAGTAAAAAAAAAACTAATGTAAAGAAGAGAAGCAGAATTAATTGACAAAGTCAGACAGAAATGGTGATCTCTAGAATGGAAAGGAAAAGAAAACAATGAAGATACTAAAGAAAGCAGTTATATTAACTTGCCTCTCTGTAAAACAAATCTGAGTTGTTAAACACATCGTAAGCCAATAAATTAGTCTGTGTTCCAATCAGAAGACAATCATAACCAAGCTGAGGGTTCAGCACTCCTGAAGCCAGACAAGTGATCCCTTGGTTGATGTTGAGAAGAGAAATGTCGGAATCTTGGTTGCTTTGCACCATTCGGTTGCTGCTTGTTCTCTGCCCTCGGGCGTGAGGATTATGAATAAAAACCTGCAGAAACAAAGATATAAATATTATCACAAAGCATGCATGTGTTTGTATACAAACATTACACACTACTGCTTGGATAATAACTGCAATGGGGAAAGAGAGCATCCACTCAACCCAAGTGAGGACAAAAGACCAAGGGCTTTGCTGATGATACTGTTTCTGACAGTTATTCCTTAAAACTATATCTGAAAAAGAGAAAAGGCAGGGAAAATTCTGCTCTGACCAGTGAAGTTGTGCCACTGTTGTTTGGTTTGTTTCTGAAAACAGCAACTAACAAGTTTTTGGAGGCGCAAAAACGAAACCAAAAAGAGCAACAACAAACTAAACAAATTAGACCCATCTGGTAGCAAGATTTACCAAAAACCCCTAAACATTTAGGACAATTTACTGGGTACCTATCTGCAACCTCCATCTGAAGGTGAACCTGGTTAATTTAAAGGGGACCTGTGATAAGTACCTTTGCCACTGACCAACATTCAGTCACTGTAATTGTCTGAGGTAGAGTCAGGCATCCCATATATATCTTGGTTAACAGCCTCTGCTTTACAGCCTGTCTGTTGAACAAGCCTTCCTAAAGGCTCCAAAATGAAATTAAGAATAATGCTGGGAAACATCACAGATGAACCATGTTTGTATTCACAGCCACCTAAATGACTTTGCAGGTTTATGCTTCAACATCTGGTTTGTTTATAAGTTAAGTTGCACCTAACCCTCTTTTGTTTGTATTCCAAGCTCAAAGGGAGCGCACACGAGTCTTCTGCTCCCACAGGCAGCCTGACCACCACTTACAGACACCTCAGCACTGCTTCCCTCCTCGGCACCAAGCTCAGCACTAAGGCTCACTACTGCTGTCATAGAATCATGGAGTACTTTGGGTTGGAAGAGACCTCAAATACCATCCAGTCAGAATCACAGAATCATGGAACTGTTAAGGTTGGAAAGACCTCTAAGATCATCCAGTCCAACCATTCAGTCCATCACCACCCTGCCTACTGAACCATGTCTCAAAGTGCCAGGTCTACACATTTTTTTTTAACCCTTCCAGGGATGGTGACCCCACTCTGCCAGTGCTTCACCACTCTCTCAGTAAAGAAATTTTTCCTAATACCCAATCTAAATCTCCCCTGGCACAACTTGAAGCCATTTCTTCTTGTCTTATCACTTGTTACCTGGGAGAAGAGACCAGTACCTCCTTTCAGGGAGCTGTAGAGAGCAATGAGGTCTCCCCTCTTCTCCAGAGTAAACAGCCCCAGTGCCCTGAGCTGCTCCCATAACCCCTGGGCTCCAGATCCTCCAGCTCCCTATTGCCCAGCTCCCTTCCCCTTTTCTGGATGCGCTCCAGCCCCTCAATGTCTTTCTTGTGGTGAGAGGTCCAAAACTGAACCCAGGATTCGAGGTGCAGTACCACAAGCGCTGAGTACAGGGGGATGATCCCTTCCAACCCCCCTGTCATGGGCAGGGACACCTCCCACTGGATCAGAGGGCTCAAAGCCCCATCCAACCTGGCCTTGAACACCTCCAGGGATGGGGCAGCCACCACTTCTCTGGGCAAACCTCTGCCAGGGCCTCCCCACTCTCACAGGAAAACATTTCTTCCTCAGATCTCATCTAAATCTCCCCTCTGTCAGCTGAAACCCATTCCTTTTGTCCTATCCCTGCACAGTACAGTAAAACACAAGGCTTTAAAAAGTCCAGTTACCCACTTCTAAGAGACCGAACCTTTTTGGCTGCCTTAAAGCACAGCTGTGACTGCAGCAGAGGCAATGTCCTTCAAGACCTTGTCTCACTCTCTCAAGCAGCCTGGCTGCGCTTGCTGCCCAAAGAGCCCCCTTGGAACCACTAGCCCTTGCAAACTCAGTTCCAGAACCTTCCTAGAAGCACTGCACAGGCCCACCAAAAACTATATCTTATCCTCTGGAAGAGGTGTTGCCATCCTGGAAGCATTCCCTTGGCAAAGGACCCTTTGGGGTGGTCAATCTTTGCTATTTTTCTTTTATTTCCTCTTTATTTCCCTCCTTTCCTTCTTTTTTTCCTCCTCCTCCTTGTTCCTACAGAGAGTTTGATAAATCAATGCTTTCCCTATTGTCTGTGAGAATGAGTATCTTTTAGATCAATTGCTCAATTCATTTAGATCAAACGCTCCATTTAGATCAATTTTTTACATTGATCAGGCAGGGTGTCCCTAACTTTACGAGGTAATAAAATTGATCTAAATTTCTCAATTGATTTAGATCAGTTGATCAACCGATCAATTTATATCATTTCTTACCTTAATTTGCTGGTAACGGGGAGCTGTCCCTAAATTTATGGGGAAAAAATTGATCTAAATTGATCAACTGATCATTTTAGATCATTTTTTTTACCTGTAAATTTAGGGACACCCTCCCTCTCGGCTGGTTAAGGTAAAAAATTGATCAGTTGATCAACTGATATCCATTTTTTACCTTACCCAGCCGGGGCGGGGCGGGGGGGGGGGCAAGGAGGGGGGGGGTGTCCCTAAGTGTCCAGGGGACCCAGACTGGGCTGAAACAGCTCTGGGAAGTGGAAGCCTCCCTGGCGCGGGAGCTCCCGGCCGTCTCGAAGGGGCCCGGTTACCTTGCCCGCCTGCGTGGCGGCCGCCAGGCAGGGGTGCGTCCCGTCGAACCGGCCCAGCGCCACCATGCGGGGCACGATCTTGTGGTTCAGCTTCAGCGTGAACACCGGCACCAGCATGGCGGGCAGGGCAGGGCGCGGGAGGCCGGGCCGCGGGGCCACCACTCGCTCCCGGGATCCGCCGACACCGGCACCGCCCGCCCCGCCCCGGCTGCGACGCGGGGAGGGGCCACGGCGGGGGAGGGGCGGGGGGCGGGGTCATAGCGGGGAGGCGGGGGCCACGGCGAGGAGGGGCTATGGGGAAGGGCAGAGCTACGGAGAGAGGGC
>JAUMJL010002608.1:0-54833 GCA_033558185.1 Dromococcyx pavoninus
GGTGACGGGCGCTGATTGGCTGAGGCGGGGACAGTGCTTCCGGGTTTGCGGGGTTACGGGGAGGGGAAAGAAGGGGGAGCGCGGCCGCCATTGCCCGCCTGGGGCTGGGCTGAGGGGGCGGGGGTGACAGGGCCCCTCAGAGGTCTCGCTGTTGGAATTATGGATCATGGAATCATGGGATCATGGAACAGATGCATGGGACCATGGAATCCTAGAATCCTGGAATCAGGGGACCATGAGAATAGTAGATTTATGGAATCCTGAAATCCTGGAATCCAGGAATTGGGGGACCATGGGAATAGTAGATTTATGGAATCCTGGAATCATGAAATCATGGATTCATGGAATCAGAACCATGGAATGGGTTGGGTTGGAAGGGACCTCAAAGCCCATCCAGTTCCAACCCCCTGCCACAGGCAGGGATAATTCCCACTGGATTAGGGGGCTCCAAGCCCCATCCAACCTGGCCTTGAACACCTCCAGGGATGGGGCAGCCACCACTGCTCTGGGCAACCTGGGCCAGGGCCTCCCCACTCTCATCCTCAAGAATTCCTTCCCAATGTCCAATCTCAATCTCCCCCTTCCAATTTAAAGCTGTTCCCCCTCGTCCTGTCACTCCAGGCCCTTGGAAAAAGCCCCTCCCCAGCTTTCCTGGAGCCCCTTTCAGCACTGGGAGGAACCATGGAATTATAGATTCATGGAATCATGGAATCTCTTGGTTGGAGAAGACCTCTGAGATCAAGTCCAACCGTCCCTGTCCACTCCTGACCCAGCTCCCTGAGCATCTCATCTGCCCGGCTTTGAAACCCCTCCAGGGATGGGGACTCCACCCCCTCTCTGGGAGCCTCTGCCAGGGCCTCACAACCCTTTCCATGAGGAAACTTCTCCTGATGTCCAATCTGACCCTGCCCTGGGGCACCTTGAGGCCATTCCCTCTCATCCCATCTCCTGTCCCTTGGGAGCAGAGCCCAGCACCCACCTCCCCACAACCTCCTGTCAGGATTTCCCCCTTTCTGTGGGCCCTCACTTCATCTCCTGAGGTTCTCACCACCAAGGTTGGCCAGGTTCTACCTCACCTGACCCCCTGTGGTTTCTTTTCTGCTGTGTCAGTGTCCAAACATCTCCAGGCCTGGCTGTGGGAACGAGAAGATGACAAATAAACACCAGGGCTGCCAGGAATGGGGAGGAGGAGGAGCTCGAGCTCGTGGTGGACAAGCAAACCAAGAAAGTGATTTATGAGCAGATGTTTCTCACGCCTGGAGGCCTTGGGGTTGGGTTTGGGGGTCATCAAATGGTCATCAAATCTCCTTCCAATGGCCTCAGGTTGCACCAGGACAGGTTCAGGTTGGACATCAAGAGAAGTTCCTTCATGGAAAGGGTTCTGAGGCATGGTCACCACAGCCATGGTTGTCCCTGAACTTTGTCATCTCCAACCAGGTCATCCTTGTTTGGAAGCAGGAGGTCCACCTCTTCTTGATGGCTCCTCAGTCACCTGGCTCAGGAAGCTGTCCTCCAGTTCTGGTCCCCACAGGTCAAGAAGGACATGGACAGAATGAAGAATGTCCCAAGGAGGACCAAGGATGGTGGCCAAAGAGCTGGAAGAGAGACTGAAAGAGTTGAGTCTCTTCTCCCTGGAGAGAAGGTTTGAGGTGGGACCTCATCAGTACTTGAAGGGTGGAGGTTTTCAAGGAGCCACATGGAGAAGACAAGGGGCAAAGAGTAGAAGTGGCACCAAGAGAGGTCCCATCTCAGCTTAGGTTGTACAGGGAGACCAGTTGCTCACTGGAAGGACCTCCCTGGAGGCACCATGGAGGCCCCATCACTGGAGGTTCTCAAGATGAGCCTGGATGGGGAGATAGAGAAGGGACCCCCACACACCTGGGGTCCCTTCTCCATGGAAGGTTGGACCCAGATCTTTTCTGGGGCCACCCTGGGCTGTCCTACAGGTCTGTGATTGACATCATCCATGCCTGGGGACCTGCCAGGTGCCACCCACCAGCTCCGACCCGGCCACCCTTGTCCCCGTTTGATTTACAAGCTGCTGGAGAACGTCCTTGATGGTCTCCACCTACCAGGAGCTCTGAACCTGTTGGGTGGCTTTGAGCTTCCCCTCTCTGCACGGGGTAGTGCAGCCAAGGGTCATCTTCTGGGCAGGGTTCCTTGATGTCCTCCTGGAAGTTCCTGCTTGGCCTTGGCGAGGGCGACCGCTCCCAAGGGTTGATGTTTGGTCAGGCCCACCTTGTTTGAAGGAGAAGATGTCTTCACCGCCCCCACCCAGCCATAAAACACCCAGAGGAGGGGCTGGAAAGTCCCAGTTGGGTGTCTTCTTCATCCACCCCGTGGGAGAACTTGGGGGAAGGCGGGGGGAGAAACCCAACAAGGGTTCCCCATCAAACCTGGGTTGACCTTTTGGTGGTCACCTTGAGGTTCCCCTTGCCCCCTGGCTTGTGGTGGCTCGTGGTGGCCAGGGCCAGCAAGCTCCATGGCCACATCATGTCTTGAGGTCTCCTCGTCACCTTCCATGGGTTCTGGTGACCAAAGCCTTGGCTCCTGGCCGGGTTCGGCCCACTGGGAATTTCCCAGAGGGACACAGAGGGTGGTGTCAACCATCGAGGAGGTCCATAAAAGGTCTCCACGGCGTGACGGGTGGCAGGAGGAAGGATGGGGCTGTGCCCAGAGGTTCTGCTGCTTCTTCTGCTGCTGGGGCTGAGCGGGGCCACCACGCCGGTGCTGGATGGATCCACACCAGGGTTGGTTGGCTCCATCCCACCATCCACCCCAGCGTCGTGGACCGTGAGCTACGAGGAAGCCATCGCGGCCGTCCTGGAGCTCCTCAACACCAGGGCCATCAGCCCGTACATCCTGCAGCTCCGGGAGGTCCAACCCCGGCCTGGTTGGGTGAGTCCTGAGCTCCTCCATCCCCAGAGCTGCACGAGGCCTGGAGGTGCAGGATCTGACCCCTTCTCAGGGCCCCTTTTGGGTCAAACACAACCCTTCTTGAGTCAAACTCAACGCATTTGGGTCAAATCCAGCCCAGTTTGGGTCAAACCCGACCCATTTGGGTCAAACCCAACGCATTTTGGATCAAACCCGACCCATTTGGGTCAAACACAACCTATTTTGGGTCAAACCCAAACCATTTTGGGTCAAACCCAACCCATTTGGGATAAACCCGACTCATTTGGGTCAAACTCAACGCATCTTGGGTCAAACCCAATGCATTTTGGGTCAAACCCAACCCATCTTGGGGTTGGATCCAACCCCTTGTGGGGCTGCGGTTGACCCCTCTCCAGGCTGGATGTGGCCCCTCTTGGGGTGGGATCCTGATGGGTCCTGTCCCCTCTCCCAGCCCAGTGACCTCCAGCACCGGCAGGAGCTGAGCTTCACCATGGAGGAGACGTCATGCCCAGCATCAGGAGTGGCCACCACTGCCTGCAAGACCCGTTGGCTTGGGGTGAGACTTCAACCTCAACGAGGAACCCAGGAGGAACAGATGGGGAAACTGAGGCATGGGGTGGGGGTTGAGGTCTCCTCTTGACCTCATCATGGCCTCCTCTTCTTCTCCACAGGCCGTGAGTTGGTGGTGCAAGGGCCACGTCCTCCTGGAGCAACACCAGCCCATGGTGGAGCTCTCCTGTGAGAAGGTGCCCATCACGGTAAGAAGGTGCCCGAAACGGCGTTGTCCTCGCCGTGCCCACCAGGTTCGCCCCCTGCTCCCCATCCCTTGGTCTCCAGACCTTCTCCATCATCTCCCTGGGGTTTGAAGCTGCTCCTTTCTCCTTCCAGCTTGGCCGTATGAGGACGTCCAGGTTCAAGGACTTCTTTACCAGGGTCAAGGAGCGTTTGAGGAGATTCTTCCAGTGTGGCAAGATCTGGATCCGGGACAAGCTCAACCTCAAAGGCCCCAAACCCTGAGCAGGTGACACCATGTGGTGTCCCCCCGTCGTGTCCTCTGCCAACGCTCCGCTTGCTATAAAGATCCCTGCAACAAC
Organism: Dromococcyx pavoninus; assembly: GCA_033558185.1. Lineage (NCBI taxonomy): Eukaryota > Metazoa > Chordata > Aves > Cuculiformes > Neomorphidae > Dromococcyx > Dromococcyx pavoninus. The sequence goes on from JAUMJL010002608.1 coordinate 3,993, forward strand.
CCTGGTGTCGCCGTGATCCCTGAGACCCATCATGGGGTGGGAATGGTCCTCAAGGTCCTGTAGACCCCACCATGCCCAGCCAAGGGGCTCTCAGGGCTGGGGACACCCCAGAAGACGTGGTATGGAGTGCCACCACCCCCACTCCATGTGTCCCCCCCGAAAACGGCCACTCTGTGGGTTGGGGTCAGGGGTTTCCAGAGGGAGATGAGGTTCCTCAATGTTCCTTGAGCAATAAAGGTCCCTGAGATGCTCCCGGTGTCACCAGAATCCCCGAGCCCCATGGAGGAGTGGGAATGGTCCTCAAGGTCCTGTAGACCCCACCATGCCCAGCCAAGGGGGCTTCCAAGGCTGAGGACACCCCAAGAGACGTGGTGTGGAGTGCCGCCACCCTCCATTCCCGCTCCATGGGTTGGGGCCAAGGGGCTTCCAGAAGGAGTTGAGGTTCCTCATCATTCCTGGTGCAATAAAGGTCCCTGCGATGCTCCCGGTGTCACCAGAGTCCCTTCAGGGTGGGAATGGTTTTCAAGGTCCTGTAGACCCCATCATTCCCACCCAAGGTGCTCCCAGGGCTGGGGACACCCCAGAAGATGTGGTATGGAGTGCCACCACCCCCCACTCCATGTTCCCCCCCCCAAACGGCCGCTCTGTGGGTTGGGGCCAAGGGGTTTCCGGAGGGAAGGAAGGAGTTGAGGTTCCTCCAGCTCTCCGGGAGGGATAAAAGGGGAGGCGGTGGCGGCCCTGGGGCCAAGGATGCTGAGCTCCTGCCTGGGGGTGCTGGTGGTGGCCGTGGTGCTGGGGGGGTCCTGCGCCCTCCCGCCCCCCATGGCCTACAGCCAGGCCCTGGCTCAGGCCCTCGACTCCTACAACCAACGGCCTGAGGTGCAGAACATCTTCCGGCTGCTCAGCGCCGACCCCGAGCCCGGCCCGGTCAGTGGCACCCAACCCCACCCAACCCCACCCAACCCCACCCGAGACCCCTTCCCAACCTTCTGACCCTCCCCTCGTGCCCCCCCCAACCACTCCTGACCCTCCTTCCCCACCCCATTCCCAATCCCAATCCTCTCATGACCCCACCCACTGGTGATTACTCACTCAGGACCCCCCCACCCATCCTGCACCAGCTCCTGGACCACCACCTTCTTGACCACCACCTACTTGTGACCATCTCCTCTTGACCCCCGTCTTCTCCTGACCACCCACTCGTGATCCCTCCACTCCAGGGTCCCCCACCCACTCGTGATTCCCCACTCGTGATCCCCCCTCAACTTCTGACACAAACCCACTTCTTACCCTCTGCTCATGACCCTCGTCCACTCGTCACCTCCCACCACACTCATGATCCTCCACTCGTGACCTCCCACCCACTCGTGTTCCCTCATCCCTGACCCTCCACCAGCTCCTGGACTGCTTCTCCTGACCACCACCCACTTCAGTGGAACCCACCTGGGGACACCTAGGGGACACCAGAACCCATGGATGGGATGGGATTTTGGGTCTGGGGTGAGATGTTCCTCCACAATGGATCCAGGAACCCAGTGATGGGTGGACACCACCATGATGTCCCCATCGCTGTCCAGCTCAGCTCCCTCCAACACTTCAAATGTCCCCATGGGGACACCAGAACCCATGGATGGGATGGGATTTGGGGTGTGGGGTGAGATGTTCCTCCACCTTGAGGAACCCAATGATGGGTGGCATCTCTCACTGGTGGCCACCAAGGTGCCCCCATCTCCACAGGATGTCCAGCTCAGCTCCCTCCAGCTCCTCAACTTCACTATCATGGAGACCAAATGCCCGGCGCGCTCGCCGGGCCCACCTGATGCCTGCGACTTCAAGGAGGACGGGGTGAGAACCTCAGGGAGGTCCCCAACCTCTTGTGGGGTCCTTGACTTCCTGTGGGGGCAATCCCCACCCAGGTTGTCCACCCTGCTTCCCGCAGGTCATCAAGGAGTGCTCGGCGCCCGTGCCCCAGCGTGGTGGCCGCCCCTTGCTCGAGGTCACCTGCGTGGACTCCACCGTGGACGTGAGTTGGGTGGTGGTGATGGTGGTGGTGGTGGGGAGGGTTCCTGGGTGAGGTGGGATGGTTGGTGGAACCCCAGAGGGTGGAGGAGATGGGATCTCCATGGTCTTCTCCACCTCGTGGCATCTCCTGTCCCTGCAGCCCGTTCGCGTCAAGCGTTTCTGGCCACTGCTGACCGTGGCCTTCAGGATCTTCAGGTCCATCAAGAGGAAGTGAGACCTTCTCGAGGTGTCACCAGGGTGGAGATCTCAGCTTTGACACCTCCTCCCGGTCCCAAATAAAGCTGCTTCCCGGCCCCTCTGTTGTCTTCTCCTGCCGCTGTCACCCCCCAGGGGACACGTGGGGGGTGATGGTGGAGGAGGGTCCTTGGGGTGGTGGGGGCAGGGTTGGGCCCCGTGGTTGGACACCACCACGAGACGTGGCACCAACCTTGTGCAGGGACTGGGTCACCTTCTGTGCCCCCAAAGCTCCTTGGGGACCAGAGGGTTCCTCAGGAACCGGGGCCACCTGTGGGGACACCACGGGTTGAGGGGTGGGTGGAGCAGGAGCCCATGGGACCTTTGGTCCATTGTGGGGTGGACGTGACAGGAGGGGACGTGGAATGGGTTGGAAGGGACCTCAAAGGCCACCCAGTTCCAACCCCAGGGACATCTCCCACAGGGTCAGGGGGCTCCAATACCCATCCAACGTGGTCTTGAACACCTCCAGGGTGAGATCTGAGGGTTCTGGTTGACACCAAGAGAGAATCATGGAACCATGGAATGGGTTGGGTTGGAAGTGACCTCCAAGCCCATCCAGTTCCACCCCAGGGACACCTTCCACTGGATCAGGGGGCTCCAAGTCCCATCCAATGTGGTCTTCAGCACCTCCAGTGATGGGATGGGGCAGCCACCACTTCTCTGGACAACCCGGGCCAGTGTCCTCCTGGTGTGACATCACCACCCCTCAGCTTGGTGTCACCTCCAAACCTGCTGAAGGTGCCCTTGGTCTCGCCGGCCGTGTCATCCAGCAGCACCGGTCCCACTGTGGACCTCTGGTGGCCTCCCCTTGCCATGGGTCTCCATCTGGACATGGAGTTGTTGGACCACTGCTCTCTGGGTGTGACCATCTCCTTATCTACTGAAGAGTCCACCTGACGCATCCATCTCTCTCCAGCCTAGAGAGGAGGGTGGTGGGGGAGGACCATGACAAGGGCTTTGCAGAAGCCCAAGGAGATGCCACCCGTTGCTTCTCCCGTGTCCACAACCCCGGGGAGGTCACTCTTGGGTCACAGGGTGGACCTCATCCATGTGTCCCAACATCCTCATGACCCAAGGTCCCCACCCCAAACCACCGGTGGTGACCTTGCAGGAGCTGAACCCTTCTGTCCCTTCTCCAGCAGCTCCATGGAGGTCCCGTGGCCCCAGTGCCTCCACTCTGCCCTCACCACTGGTGGTTATGGTGGTGGTGATGATGGAGATGGGATGGGAATGACATGGAATGACCTTTGAGGTGGTCTCCCCCAAATTGGAGAGAGATGGACCTGGGTGGGTGGACTCAGATGGATGAGGAGATGGTTGGATGGTTGCAACCAGAGGGTAGTGGTCAACAGCTGGATGTCCACGTGGAGATCCGTGGTGGGTGGTGGCCCTCAGAGGTCTATTCTGGGACGGGTGGTGGTTGGTATCTTCATCGATGACACAGGTGATGGGATTGAGGAGACCCTCAGCAGGTTTGTGGGTGACACCAAGCTGGGTGGTGAGGTTGGGACCCCTGAGGGGTGGGACATCGTCCAGAGGGGTGGGATGGCAACCAGAGGGGGGAGGTGGCAACCAGAGGGACCTGGAGAAGCTGGAGAGGTGGGGCTGTGGGGACCTCATGAGGTTCAACAAGGCCAAGGGGAAGGTCTTGGCTGGGGGCAATCCCAAGCACAGGGTGGGTGGGGAATGGATTGGGAGAATCCCTGAGGAGAAGGCCTTGGGGTGCTGGGGGTGAGAAGCTCCCCAGGAGCCACCAACGAGCGCTCCCAGCCCAGAAACCCCCCGTGTGCTGGGCTGGATCCAAAGAGTGGGAGCAGCAGGGCCAGGGAGGGGATTCTGCCCCTCTGCTCCACTCTGGGGAGACCCCACCTGGAGTCCTGTGTCCAGGGCTGGAATCCCCACCAGCAGAAGGAGATGGAGCTGTTGGAGTGGGGCCAGAGGAGGCCACGGAGATGATGGGAGGGCTGGAGAACCTCTGGTGTGAGGCCAGGCTGGGAGAGGTGGGGTTGGTCAGCCTGGAGAACGCTCCAAGGAGACCTCATATTGACCTCCCGGTACCTGTAGGAGGTCTCCAAGAAGCTGAGGAGGGGCTTTTTCCAAGGGCCTGGAGTGATGGGACAAAGGGGACCAGTTTGGAGTTGGAAGAGGGGAGACTGAGATGAGATCTTAGGAAGGAATTCTTCAGGATGAGGGTGGGGAGGCCCTGGCCCAGGTTTCCCAGAGCAGTGGTGGCTGCCCCATCCCTGGAGGTGTTGAAGGCCAGTTTGGATGTGGCTTGGAGCCCCCTGATCCAGTGGGAAGTGTCCCTGGGTTAGATCTGGATGGGGTTTGAGGTCGCTTCCAACCCAGCCCATTCCATGGTTCCATGATTCTCACTTGTTGTCACCCAAAACTCCCAGATCCCATCCCTGGAGGTGTTGAAGGCCGGGTTGGATGGGGCTTGGAGCCCCTTGGTGCGCCTGAAGATGTCCCTGCTCACTGCAGGGTGGTCTGAACTGGAAGACCTTCACAGTCCCTTTCAACCCAACCCATTCCATGACTCCATGAGTGGCTTCTTTGGGGGATGGAGATGCCCTGGAGGCCCCATCCTGGTGCCCACCCAAGCCCTCCATCCCCACAGTTGAGGCCAAGGTCGCCCATGGAGATGACGATGGACGTGGGATGAGGAGCCCACCCGGTTCCTGCTCCCTGGGTGCCTCCGTGTCCCCCCCCTCAGTGTCCAAGGAGATGCCAGGAGGTCACATCAGGCTTCGTGGCCACCAGAGGCCCCTTTATTGGCTCAGCCCAGGCCGACGGAGCCGTGGGCGTGGATGTTGAAGCGGATCCTGGGCCGGAAGCGCCGGACCCTGCTCAGGAAGCGTCCGAATCGGCCCCGCTGGACCAGAACCGGCTGTCGGGGGGACAACGAGGTCATGGGGGCTGCTGGGGACCCTGCCCTCGGGACCCCATCCAGGAGTCCTCACCAAGGAACCCACCCAGGACCCCATCCAGAAGCCCACCCAGGACCCCATCCAGGACCCCTCTGGGACCTCACACCTGGGTTTCCATGTCCAGGAGACCCTCCAGGATCCCACATCCCAGAGTCCATCCAGGACTCCATCCACAAACCCACAACGAAGACCCCATCCAAGACCTCATCCAGGACTCCACCCAGGACCCCACAGCTGGGATCCCACACCCAGGAGACCACCCAGGATTCACACCCAGGACCCTTGCAGGACCTTGCACCAGGTCCCTTTACCCAGAACCCCAAACCTGAGACCCCACACCCAAGAACCCCCCCTCCCACCCATGGGCTGGAGACACCAAGGTGATCCTTTTGAGGACAGGAGACCCCAAAACACGTGGCAGGTTGAGGGTCACCAGCACCAGGACACCCCACCCATGGGTGTCCCCACCCACCAGCGGTGGCACTGGTTCCTCCTGACCCCCCAACTCACATCAGAGGAGGCGTCGGAGCAGCGGAGGTCGATGTCTGGGGAGCCCTGGAGGAACCGCACGGGCCCCGAGCACTCCTTGATGACCTGGGGTGGGGGAGAGGACACGTGGGGTCACCTCGAGTGGGGACACCCGGGACCTCCCAGCAGCACCTCGTGGTGGCCCCCCACGGCCATCCCCACCCTCACCCCGTTCTCCTTGAAGTCGCAGTCGTCGGGGTTTTGGCGGGCGCTGGGGGGACACTCGGTCTCCATGAGGGTGAAGTTGAGGGCACTCAAGGAGGTCAGGTCCACGCCCTGGGGGACACGAGTGGGTGGGGGTCAGGAGTGGGTGGGGGTCAGGAGAGGGTGGGGGGCAGGAGAGGGTGGAGTTCAGGAGAGGGTGGAATCAGGAGTGGGTGAAGGTCAGGAGAAGGTGAGGGGCAGGAGAGGGTGGGTTCAGGAAGGGGTGGGGGGCAGGAGTGGGTGAAGGACATGAGTGGGTGGGTGTCAAGAGTGGGTGAAGGTCATGAGATGATGGGTTCAGGAGTGGGTGAAGGTCACGAGTGGGTGGATTCAGGAGTTGGTGATGGTCATGAGTTGGCCCTTTCTGGCCCAAAAGCTGGAAGGGTCAAGAGTTGGTTGGGCAACATGAGTGGGGAATCATGAGTGGGTGGTCAGGAGTGGGGGGGTCAGGAGTAGCTGGTGGTCACCAGGGGTGGTCAGAAGCGGGGGGTGGTCAGGAGGAGCGGTCCAGGAGCTGGTGGAGGGTCAGGGATGAGGGATCACGAGTGGGTGGGAGGTCAGGAATGGGGGAGTCATGAGTGGGTGGGAGATCACGAGTGGAGGATCCTGAGTGGGGTGGGAGGTGACGAGTGGACGAGGGTCATGAGCAGAGGGTAAGAAGTGGGTTTGTGTCAGAAGTTGAGGGGGGATCACGAGTGGGGGATCACGAGTGGGTGGGGGACCCTGGAGTGGGGGGGGTCACGAGTGGGTGATCAGGAGAAGACGAGGGTCAAGAGGAGATGGTCACAAGTAGGTGGTGGTCAAGAAGGTGGTAGTCCAGGAGCGGGTGCAGGATGGGTGGGGGGGTCCCAAGTGGGGAATCACCAGTGGGTGGGGTCATGAGAGGATTGGGATTGGGAATGGAGTGGGGAAGGAGGGTCAGGAGTGGTTGGGGGGGGCACGAGGGGAGGGTCAGAAGGTTGGGAAGGGGTCTTGGGTGGGGTGGGGTGGGGTTGGGTGCCACTGACCGGGCCGGGCTCGGGGTCGGCGCTGAGCAGCCGGAAGATGTTCTGCACCTCGGGCCGTTGGTTGTAGGAGTCGAGGGCCTGAGCCAGGGCCTGGCTGTAGGCCATGGGGGGCGGGAGGGCACAGGACCCCCCCAGCACCACGGCCACCACCAGCACCCCGAGGCAGGAGCTCAGCATCCTTGGCCCCAGGGCCGCCACCGCCTCCCCTTTTATCCCTCCCGGAGAGCTGGAGGAACCTCAACTCCTTCCTTCCCTCCGGAAACCCCTTGGCCCCAACCCACAGAGCGGCCGTTTGGGGGGGGGATGTGGAGTGGAGGGTGGTGGCACTCCATACCACATCTTCTGGGGTGTCCCCAGCCCTGGGAGCACCTTGGGTGGGCATGGTGGGGTCTACAGGACCCTGAGGACCGTTTCCACACCCCCTGATGGGGCTCAGGGATCCTGGTGACACCGGGAGCATCTCAGGGACCTTTATTGCACCAGGAACGTTGAGGAACCTCAACTCTCTCTGGAAGCCCCTTGGCCCCAACCCACGGAGCGGGAATGGGGGTGGTGGCACTCCACACCACGTCTCCTGGGGTGTCCCCAGCCCTGGGAGCCCCTTGGCTGGGCATGGTGGGATCTACAGGACCTTGAGGATCATTCCCACCCCATGATGGGGCTCAGGGATTCTGGTGACATCAGGAGCATCACAGGGACCTTTATTGCACAAGGAACGTTGAGGAACCTCAACTCCTTCTGGAAACCCCTTGGCCCCAACCCACAGAGCGGCCTTTTCTGGGGGGGGGGGACAATGGAGTGGGGGGTGGTGGTACTCCATACCACATCTCCTGTGGTGTCCCCAGCCCTGGGAGCCCCTTGGCTGGGCATGGTGGTGTCTACAGGACCTTGAGGACCATCCCTGGAGGCGTTGAAGGCCAGGTTGGATGGGGCTTTGAGCCCCCTGATTCAGTGGGAGGTGTCCCTGCCCATGGGGTGGAAGTGGATGGGCTTTGAGGTCCCTTCCAACCCAACCCATTCCACAATTCCCACCTCCCTGTGGGGCACAGGAACCCGCAATGGCCCACGGTGACACCACCTTGGGTTGGTGTCCTCCAGCCTTCGCCACCCGAGGGTTGCTCCATCCTGGTTGCCCAGTGGTGGGGTCGATGGGTGCCCCACCTGCCCCCCACCCCCTGTCACCCCCACACGTAGACGAAGGACCCCCCAAAGCTCTTTATTGTGGCCCTGAAGAGGACAGGGCTCCACGGGATGTCCTCAAGAGGGATGAGCCAGCACGGGGACGAGGTGGCTTCAAGGATGGTTTTGATGATGATGATGGTTTTGATGATGATGATGGTGATGATGGGTGACCACGGCTGGGGCCGAAGACTCGCGGGGTGCCCAGAGAACGGGGTTGGGTGGTGCCACCAGGCTTCTGGGAGGAGAAATAAGGGTGGACTTCAACCTTCAGACAAAAAAAAAGCATCCCCGAGATGGTGAGGGTGATGTCCCCAACCCCAACCACTGGTGGGACGTGGTGGCCTCACCATCTCCTGGCCACACTCCACCATGGACAATGGAACGTCGGGCAGGAAGGAGAAGACGGAGACCTGGGCCGTGCATCGCTGGACCTGGGGGGCACAGAGGGACCTTGAAGTCCTTGGGGACATTTCCCTGTCCCACCACCAGGTCCATGTTCTGGAGGAGGACCTGGTCCCACGCTTACCCGTCCCGGCCGAGCTCGGCAGGCGGCGCCGCGGCGGTCGGGGAGGTCCTTGGGACAGGCAGGGGGGCGGGCGGTGAAGTTGATGCTGAAATGGGTTCCCCAGTCAAACATCTGCTGGGAGGAGAGGGATGGAGCCAGAGGACCACGGAATGGGTTGGGATGGAAGGGACCTCAAAGCCCAGCCAGTTCCAACCCAGGGACACCTCCCACTGGATCAGGGGCTCCAAGCCCCATCCAACCTGGCCTTGGACACCTCCAGGGATGGGGCAGCCACCACTGCTCTGGGCAACCTGGGCCAGGGCCTCCCCACCCTCACCCTGAAGAATTCCTCCCCAGTGTCCAATCTCAATCTCCCCCTTCCAATTTAAAGCCGTTCCCCCTCGTCCTGTCACTCCAGGCCCTTGGAAAAAGCCCCTCCCCAGCATTCCTGGAGCCCCTTTCAGCACTGGAAGCTTCTCCAAGTTCCTCCTTGAATCCTTCTCTTCCCCAACTCCAACTCTCCCAGCTTCGTGGATGTTCTCCACCCACAGCTTCCCAACACCACTGGTGGACCCTTCTCCACCCAAGCCCAGCTCCTACCGTCCTGGTGACTCCCAACAGCTTGAGGAGCTTCAGGTCCTGCCCGTGGGTCTCCAGCACGGAGCGGGCGAGGTCGCGGGGCGCTGGGAGCCCCGGTGGGACGGCAGCGCCCGCCGCCAGCAGAACGGCTCCGAGCACCAGAGCCATGAGGGAAAGCTGAGGGGAAGCAGGAGGACAGGAGAAGCCGGTTCCTATCTCAGGACTCAGCTCTTGACTCGAAGAGGGCCCCCCAAACCCTCTCCAGCTTCACCTCCAGGATAAACATCACGGAGAAGGCATCCGGTTGCCGGTGTTTTCCTTGGCTCAAAGCCTCCCCAGGCGCTCGCCCAACCCTGGAGGAGATGTGGTGGTGCTGGAATCTCAGCAGGGTTGGTCTCTGCCCCCCCCCCCATCTGTGGCCCCTTCCCTTCATCCCCTCCCAGATTCAGGGCAGGGAGGTACAACCGATGTCCTCGGCGCCCATCCAGCCACGCTCAACCTTCTGCTCCTCCCAGGCTGGGAGCGAGAAGACCTTCCCTGCCCCTGTGGAAAGAAAAACGGGAATCTTCTCCTCCTCCCTCTTTCCAGCTTTTGGGCTCTTTGAGGGCAGGGAGGCTCTGCAGAGGGACCTGGAGAACCTGGATCCATGGGCAGGGACCAACGGGATGGGGTTCAACCAGGCTGAGGGCCAGGTCCTGCTCTTGGGCCACATCAAGCCCAGGCAGCTCCAGGCTGGGGGAAGAGGGGCTGGAAAGGTCCCTGGAGGAGAAGGCCCTGGGGGTGTTGGTCGCCAGCGGCTGAAGAGGAGGCAGCAGTGGCCCAGGTGGGCAAGAAGGCCCCCAGCACCCTGGCTCGGCTCAGCCCTGGGGTGGCAGCAGGAGCAGGGAAGGGATGGTCCCCATGGACTTGGTGAGGCCACATCTCCAAGCTTGGGCTCAGGGTTGGTCCCCTCACTCCAAGAAGGCCCTGGAGGGGCTGGAGCGCGTGCGGAGAAGGGAGCGGAGCTGGGGAAGGGTCTGGAGAAGAGGGGTTGTGGGAGCGGCTGAGGGCCCTGGGGCTGTTTAGGCTGGAGAAGAGGAGGCTGAGGGGAGACCTCCTGGCTCTCTGCAGCTCCTGGAGAGGAGGTTGTGGGGAGGTGGGTGCTGGGCTCTGCTCCCAAGGGACAGGAGATGGGACGAGAGGGAATGGCTTCACGTTTTGGACCTCTGGACCTCAAATTTTTAGAGATGGAAAAACCCAGCATGAACCTTCCCTCCACGGGGATGGAGGCTGCTCTTCAGGAAAGAAAAACCACTGTGGGTCCAGCTCAGACATTTCTGCAATCCATGGCCGAAAGAGCAACTCCAGTGCCAGAGAATCATGGAATGTCCTGAGCTGGAAGAGCCCCACAGGGACCATCGATCCAACTCCTGGCCCTGCACAGGACAACCCCAACATTCACCCCACGGGGATGAGGGCCTTGGCCAAAGGCTTCTGGAATACTCTCAGGCTGGGACTGCTTCCCTGGGGAGCTGTTCCAGGGCTCCACCACCCTCTGCTCTGGGGGAAGAACCTTCTCCTGGTGTCCAACCCAACCCTCCCCTGGCCCATCTTCCTGCCATTCCCTGGGCTCCTGGCCTTGGTCACCAGAGAGAAGAGCTCAGCCCCTGCTCCTCCTCCTCCCCTGCTCAGGAACCTGGAGACCACCAGGAGGTCCCCCCTCAGTCTCCTCTTCTCCAGATGAACAGACCCAGTGCCTTCAGCCTCTCCTCAGATGATTCCTCCTCCAGACCCTTCCCCAGCTTTGTGGCCTCCTCTGGACACTCTCCAGTGCTTTGATGTCCTTTTTATCCTGTGGTGCCCAAACTGAACCCAATCCTCGAGGTGGGGCCTCCCCAGGGCAGAGCAGGACAATCCCCTCCCTCGCCCAGGGTGATGATGACACCAGGACAGGGTTGGTCCCCTTGGACCACCCTGTTGGCTCATGGTCAACTTGATGTCAACCAGCACCCCAAGGTTCCTTTCTGCTGCCCTCCAGCTTCTCGCTCCTTGCTTTCTGTGTCTTCAGAGCATGGAAACCCCAAAGGGATTCCCCCTCCAGTCAACCCAGGAGTTAATGGACGTGGAGAACATGGACATCTCGGGACAAATCACATTTATAGCCAGATATGGTCATTATACATCCCTAAAATATCCCGAAGATATGGACATCCACATGTACACCCAACGTCAACCCCCCCGGCAACGTTGGTCATCAGGTCTCACCAAGCAAGGAGGGTCTGGACTGGGAGGTTGGGGTCCCCCCAAGCTCGGTTCAAGGTTTGGGACCAGGTTCCCAGCTCCCCCAAAACGCTGGGAAGGGGCAGGATAAGGGGTGGGATCAGTGTCGAGGTCCCCCGCGCCCGTCGGCTGCGAAGAGGTTTGGCTTTGCCGAAGGGTGGAACAGGAGGACACGAGCACGGAGAAGAAGCCCAGGAGGGATGGTGGGACACGTTCATGCAAGAGAAGTGCTGAAGAGCTGACGCAGGCAAGGACTCTTCTCACGTTTGGAGCTTCCCAAAACCCACCACAAAGACCCTTCGTGGTGTAGAACACGTCAAGGGCGTTGGTGTCCCCAAGGGAAGGGTTGGACCCCCTTCCCTTTGCAGAGATGCTCATCCCTTGTGGGGGTTTCTCCACTTCTCCAGCCCAAAGTGGTCCTATTTGGGCAAGCCCTGCTCTCCCCAGCGCCGTGATGGGCTTCCAGAGCTGACAAATCCAACATGGGAAGGTCCTGTCCAGGCTCTGCTCCAGCTGCCTCTTAAACATCAACTTTGGAAACACATCAAGATCTCATTTAAGGTCCATCTTTCCAACCAACACCTTGGCCCGTTCCCCATGTTGAAATCCAAAGAGGGTTCCTCAGTGGTTGTCTTTTGTCACCCTTCTCCTCCAAAGCTTGCTAAAAGACCTCGATGGTTTAACCGACCACTTCTCCTCTTCCCAGTTTCTCCATCCTGTGGCTCTTGTGGAGAAGTTTCCCCCACCGAGGTGAAGAAAGCACAGCTCAGCTTGGAGAAGCCAACGATGTCTTGTGTAAGAAGGACCTCAACGCGCAGAGCACGGATGGGGGGGGGGGGTTCAGGAACCGACCCTGCTGGGTTTTGACCCGTTCCAATAAGCCAGGTGAGACCCAAGGTGCCACCACCCCACCCAAACGTCTCTGCTGGCCCAAACCCTCGGGGTATTGGGGTCATTTTGGTACTGGAAGAAGGTGCAGATGGATTCTTGGAGACACCCAAGCGGCCGTTTTGCTGTCGCAACCGTGTCCTCCTCCCCCAGCCTACGCCGGGCGTTTCCCAAGGTGCAGCTGAAAGCAGACCACGGGCCTATTTGGAAAACCCAACGGCTTGAGGAAGGAGAAGCTCCACCATGGGTGGTGGAAGGAGACAGGCACGTCCTTGCTTGCACCACCACGTAGACCTTTTGACCTTTGAGGAGCCTCAACCCAGAAGGTCAAGGAGAGAGGAAGGGGGATTGGGTTGTGTCGAGTTTTTGTGTGTGTGGAGGTGGTTGGGAACCAAACCCGAGCACCTGGAAAGGTCATCAAACCACGCCAAGGCCATCTTCCAACCCCTGGCAGAGGGAAGAGAGGAGAAGAAGCTCAGATGGTCAAGAGGGGGATGCAACCCACGCCAACCCCTCCCTCGTGGCACACCATGGGAGCCATGAACGTCCACCGGTTGCTCTCCGGGTCGTACATCTCCACCGAGCTGAGGTTGGATTGTCCATCGTAACCTCCCACCGCGTAGAGGCGCCCGCAGTTGGCGACGAGGGACACGCGGCTCCTCCGGCTGTTCATGGGGACAATCAGGTACCACTGGTCGCCCATGGAGCTGTAGACCTCGGCGATGCTGAGGAACCCAGAGCCGTCGTAGCCTCCACAGACGAACATCTTGTTGCCCAACGAGGCGGCCCCGTGACGGCAACGTTTGTTGAGCATGTTGGCCACCGGGTGCCAGGTGGCCGTGTGGTGGTTGTAGTACTCCACCTGCAGGGAGAAAAGAGGACCTGGAGTTAAGGGGGACCTCAGGGGAGGACCCACCAGACCGTGTGGAGGGGTTTCGAAATGCCGACGGCAACTTGGGTGGGAAACGCGGTCCTCGGTCGCGCACGTTGGGATTGCGTGGCCTTGCTGAACTTTCCATCCTGGACCTCACAGGATGGTGGGGAGGGACCTCTGGAGCTCGTCCAGTCCAGCCTGAAGAAGGGTCACCTCCAGCAGGTCGCATGGGAAGGTGGCCAGAAGGGGTCTGAACGTCTCCAGAGGAGGAATGATCATGGGAATCATAGAGTCTTCCGGTTGGAAATGATCTTTGAGAGCATCGAGTCCAACCACACCCATTGTCCCCTAAACCTGGTTGGAAAACCATGATCTGGTTGGAAAAGACCTCTGAGATCATCGAGTCCAGTCTGTACCTGTCCACAACTAAACCACGTCCCTCAGAGAGCCATCAAGGAGCCTCCACGCCCTCCCCGGGCAGCCTGGTCCAGTGCTCCATCACCCTCATGTTCAGGTGGACCTTCCTGGGCTCAAGTTTGTGCCCGTTGTTTCTCGTCCCATCACTGGACACCGTTGGGAAGACTCTGGTCCCATCCTCCCACCCCAACCCTTTTGATATCGATCAGCATTGATAAGGTCCTCTCTGTCTTCCTTTCTCCAGGCTAAACAGACCCAGGTCCCTCAGCCTGTCCTCTTAAGAGAGATGCTCCTCTCCTCTCATCATCTCCATGACCTCCACTGGACTCTCTCCAGGAGTTCCATGTCTTTGTGGAGCTGAAGAGCCCAGAATGGGACACGAGACTCCAGATGGAGCCTCCTTAGGGTAGAGCAGAGGAGGAGGAGAACCTCCCTCACCCTGCTGGGAGGACTTCTTCTTGGGGAGAAGTTTCCTCATGGAAAGGGTTGTGAGGCCCTGGCAGAGGCTCCCAGGGAGGGGGTGGAGTCCCCATCCCTGGAGGGGTTTCAAAGCCAGGCAGATGAGGTGCTCAGGGAGCTGGGTCAGGAGTGGACAGGGATGGGTGGACTCGATGACCTCAAAGATCTTCTCCACCCAAGTAATTCTGTGATTCTACAATTCCAGCCCAGGTCCCAGTGGGCACCTGAAAAACTCATTTCTTCCTGAGCACGAAGAAGGGTTCTAGAAGTGACAAAATTTGGTGGAGCAAACACCGACGGCGCTTTGGGTGCACAAGGAAGGGACACAGGGCCTTCCTGGTCCCAGCCTGACCTTCTCATAGAATGGTTGCGTTGGGAGGGACCTCAAAGCCCATCCAGTTCCAACCCCCTGCCATGGGCAGGGACACCTCCCTCTGGATCAGGGGGCTCCAAGCCCCATCCAACCTGGCCTTGAACTTCTGCATGAGGCTCAGAGGAGCCCACGCCCTGTCCACTCACGCTGTTGAAGATCTGAAGGCCATCGTGTCCTCCCGAGACGTAGATCCGGCCCTCAAAGACGGTGACTCCCGCGGCGCTGCGGTTGGAGCTCATGGGGGTCACCACTGTCCACCTTGGTGGGAGAGGGGAGAGGTTAGCAAGGCTCCTCCAGGCATGTGGACCACTTCCAGGGCTGGGTTCCACCATCTCTCCCTTTCACCTCTTATCTTATTCGAGCTGTGGGACCAAGGAGGACCTCTTACTTGTTTGTTTCTGGAGAATAGGACTCCACGGAGTTGAGGGATGAGTTGCCATCGTAGCCACCACACACGTAGATCTGTCCATCCAGCACCACCGTTCCCATGGCACTGCAATGAGGAGCAGGACACCACCAGATGGACGTAGGTGACACCACTTGTGACACGGCCAATCCGCCCAGCCCACCATGGTCTCCTTGACCCCACCAAACCTCCTCCCCTTGCTGCATCTCCAGGCTGCTCAACCACTCCAACCCAACCCAGCGATGGGGCTGGTCAAGAAAGATGCTTCGGGCATGAGGACACCTCATTCTCCACCTCTGGTGTGAGGCCAGACTGGGAGAGTTGGGGATGGTCAGCCTGGAGAAGAGAAGACTCCAGGGAGACCTTAGAGCAGCTTCCAGTGCTGAAAGGGGCTCCAGGAAAGCTGGGGAGGGGCTTTTTCCAAGAGCCTGGAGTGACAGGACGAGTGGGAATGGCTTTAAATTGGAAGGGGGAGATTGAGATTGGACATTGGGAAGGAATTCTTGGGGATGAGGGTGGGGAGGCCCTGGGCCAAGTTGCACAGAGAAGCTGTGGCTGCCCCATCCCTGGAGGTGTTCAAGGCCAGGTTGGATGGGGCTTGGAGCCCCCTGATCCCGGGAGGTGTTCCTGGGTTGGAACGGGGTGGGCTTTGAGGTCCTTTCCAACCCAAACCATTCAATGGTTCCATAATTCTAACTTGGTGTCAACCTGGCCTTGAACACCCCTGGAGGTGTACAAGGCCAGGTTGGATGGGGCTTGGAGCCCCTGATCCAGTGGGAGGTGTCCCTGCCCATGGCAGAGGGGTGGAACTGGATGGGCTTTGAGGTCCCTTCCAACTCAACCCATTCCACCTTTCCCCCCCCCATCCTGTCCCAGATGTCCCCGTCCCACCGTACCTTCTCTTGCTGTTCATACTCTCCACTTTGGACCAGGAATCCAGCTCTGGGTTATAAACCTCCACGGTGCTCAACCTCAGTTGGCCATCGTAGCCACCGATGGCGTAGAGAAGGCCGTTGACCACGGCCACCCCGACCCGGCTCCGAGCGGTCGTCATGGGCTGGCACTTCTCCCACCGGTTGGCGATGGGATCAAAGACTTCCACCACGTTGAGAGAGTCACCTGCATAAAAATTTGCTGCTCCAATTAAAAGAGGGAGGCAAAGGCACCATTCCAGCAAGTTCACCTGGAGGAGAAACACCTGAGGGACAAGGAATAGGCAGGAAGATGGGCCAGGGGAGGGTTGGGTTGGACATCAGGAGAAGGTTCTTCACCCAGAGGGTGGTGGAGCACTGGAACAGCTCCCCAGGGAAGCAGTCCCAGCCTGAGAAGGTTCCAGAAGCCTTTGGCCAAGGCCCTCATCCCCAAGGAGTGAATGTTGGGGTTGTCCTTGGCAGGGCCAGGGGTTGGGTTGGATGGGCCTGGTGGGTCTTTCCAGCTCCGGACGTTCTCTGGCTCTGTGATCTCAGATGTCCTGCTCTGGGCTCTCAAAGGTCCTGTTCCAGCTCACATCAAACTCAAGGCAGGACCTGGCCCTCAGCCTGGTTGAACCCCATCCCACCCACCCATCTTGGCCGCTCTCTGCACTGCGAGGAGGGGGTTTGCAAGGTACCTGCAGAGTTGAGCCCTCCCACAGCATAAATCAATCCGGCAATCGACGTGCAGCACCGAGGACGCGTCTTGAACGCTGGGAGGTGTGGCCTCCGCTCTGGCATGAGGTGATAATCCTTTGCTTCATCAACCAGATCCCTGAAAACAAAATCCAAACAGGTCAGAGAGCCATGGAATGGGTTGGGTTGGAAGGGACCTCAAAGCCCAGCCAGTTCCAACCCCCTGCCATGGGCAGGGACACCTCCCACTGGATCAGGGGGCTCCAAGCCCCATCCAACCTGGCCTTGAACACCTCCAGGGATGGGGCAGCCACCACTGCTCTGGGCAACCTGGGCCAGGGCCTCCCCACCCTCACCCTTAAGAATTCCTTCCCAATGTCCAATCTCATTCTTCCCCCTTCCAATTTAATCCATCAAATCACTGAAGATCTCACTTGATGGGATGAAATCCAAATGTCTTGGATTCAGTTGGATGAAGACTTAGCAGTTGACTTTCCCCCACCACGGCCAACGCTTCCAAGAAGGCAGCTTGGTCCTGCTGCCAGGTCAAAACTGGGGAGGATGCTTTGCTCTTCTGCTCTATCAGCTGCTCTGTCCACACCAGGAGGGAATTCCAACCTCCAAAAGTGCTAAACTCCATCCCTTCACCCCCCTGAGGGCCACCATCCCTTCCAGACTGCTGGAAGATCTCATTTAACCTACGTATGACCTAAGAAGGTTGGAGCAGATGATGGTAGAGGTCCCTTCCCACCAGGCTTTTGAAGGTTCTCTGAGCCCCTGAGGTGATTCTCCATCCCCACCTGCATTTGTGGCAGCAACGGACGAGGTCGTCTTGTTGGACGCGGTCGGTGAGGAACTGGGGTCGACAAAGGGGAAGGCGGATTTTGGAGAGGAGCTTGGGCAGGAAGGACTCTCTCTGGCCTCGGTCGTACCGTATCCAGGCCAAGGCAGCTTCGAACACCTACAGGAGAGACACAATGAGAAGCTGGACTTCTGGAGGAGCCCTTTGGAAGTTCTCATTGTTGATGGAGAAGAAGCCAAGCGCAGCACTCGGCCTTGAGGAACCCCATCCCGTTGCTGTCAGGTCATGGATCCATGGTCAGATCCCTCTGGAGAACATCAAGATGGACACTCCCACCCAGCTTGGCGTCGTCTGCACGGTCATTGGGTCAACCAGACACCCTCCAAGGAAGAGGCCAAGACCTACACTGGGTGCACACCTGCTCTTCAGACTTGACATTGAGCTCATCCCTAGAGACGAGTTCCAGGACGTCTTCAAAAGGCAGCGCCAGATACTCTTCGGACATGGAGACCTCCACGAAGTGTTGGTGGATGAAGCTGTTGGCAGAGTCGTAGAGCACCGCGCACATCATGGTCTCCGCAAACTGCCGCACGCCCAGACAGTTCTTGGGGTGAAGCCTGGAAGAAGGAGAGAAGAAACCAAGGGTTTAGTGGAAGGGTGGGAAGAATTCAAACAGCCTTGGAGGATACGGGAGGGAGCAAAGCCACAGCTGTGTCTTCTTTACTGTGGACAGGTGACCACATCAACAGAGAGCTGGAGGGGAATCCACATCAGATGGAAACCATGAGTTAGAAGCCCCCTCTCAGCCCTCCAAGGAGGCACCAGAAGACCCAGCTGGGCTGTAGGGGAAGCGTGGGAATCCTGGAATGGCCTCGTTGGAGAAGACCTCTGAGATCGAGTTCACCTGTCCCTGTCTACTCTGAAATCAGATCCCTGAGCACCTCATCTGCCCGGCTTTGAAACCCCTCCAGGGATGGGGACTCCACCCCCTCCCTGGGAGCCTCTGCCAGGGCCTCACAACCCTTTCCATGAGGAAACTTCTCCTGATGTCCAATCTGACCCTGCCCTGGGGCACCTTGAGGCCATTCCCTCTCATCCCATCTCCTGTCCCTTGGGAGCAGAGCCCAGCACCCACCTCCCCACAACCTCCTCTCCAGGAGCTGCAGAGAGCCAGGAGGTCTCCCCTCAGCCTCCTCTTCTCCAGCCTAAACAGCCCCAGGGCCCTCAGCCGCTCCCACAACCCCTCTTCTCCAGACCCTTCCCCAGCTCCGCTCCCTTCTCCGCACGCGCTCCAGCCCCTCCAGGGCCTTCTTGGAGTGAGGGGACCAACCCTGAGCCCAAGCTTGGAGATGTGGCCTCACCAAGTCCATGGGGACCATCCCTTCCCTGCTCCTGCTGCCACCCCAGGGCTGAGCCAAGCCAGGGTGCTGGGGGCCTTCTTGCCCACCTGGGCCACTGCTGCCTCCTCTTCAGCCGCTGGCGACCAACACCCCCAGGGCCTTCTCCTCCAGGGACCTTTCCAGCCCCTCTTCCCCCAGCCTGGAGCTGCCTGGCCTTGGTGTGGCCCAAGGGCAGGACCTGGCCCTCAGTCTGGTTGAACCCCATCCCGTTGGTCTCAGCCCATGGATCCAGGTTCTCCAGGTCCCTCTGCAGAGCCTCCCTGCCCTCCAGCAGATCCACACTCCCACCCAGCCTGGGGTCATCAGAAATGGTCTCGGTATTACTTCAGAGAAGCATGGAATGGGTTGAGTTGGAAGGGACCTCAAAGCCTGTCCAGTTCCAATCCCCTGCCATGGGCAGGGACACCTCCCACTGGATCAGGGGGCTCAAAGCCCCATCCAACCTGGCCTTTGACACCTCCAGGGATGGGGCAGCCACCACTGCTCTGGGCAACCTGGGTCAGGGTCTTTCCACACTCATCGTGAAGGTCTTCCCATGGCTGGTCAAGGCCTTATATCCTGTCCCACCTGTGGCAGCTCATAAACCAGGTAAATGGTCTAAATGCAATGAGAATGGTGACTCTTGGGAGAACAAGACCTCTTTATCAGGCTGGCAGGAGCCATCTCGCTCCCTTCTGAGCCAGAGATGACTAAAACCTTGCTGCTCTTGCAGGAGATCCAGAAGATGAGCACCCACCTCTCTCTGAGGAACGTGCAGCAAGCGTCCTTGATGTTCTGCAGCTGGAGGAAACTTGCCCCCATGAGCAGGGACTGGACGTTCTGCTGATCGATGGCCAGGTGACCGTTGTAGGCAAAGTTGATCAGAGCTTCCAGGGCACTGAAGCAGGGGGAGGAAGGCAGAAGTTATGAAGAACGAGCCCAGCAGGGGACTCAGGGAACAGAAAAAGCTCGAGGTCATAGAATCATGGAATGGTTGGGATTGGAAGGGATCTTAAAGACCATACAGTTCATAGAATCATGGAATGGTTTGGACTGGAAGGAACCTTAAAGATCATCCACATCACAGAATGGTTTGGGTTGGAAGAGACCTTAAAGATCATCCAGGTCATGGAATGGTTTGGGTTGAAAAGACCTTTAAAGCCCATACAGTTCATGGAATGGTTTGGGCTGGAAGGGACCTTAAAGACCATCCAGTTCATAGAATGGTTTGGGTTGGAAGGGACCTTAAAGACCATCCAATTCATAGAATCATGGAATAGTTTGGGTTGGAAGAGACCTTAAAGATCACCCAGTTCATAGAACGTTTTGGGTTGGATGGGACTTTAAAGATCATCCAGTTCATGGAATGGTTTGGATTGAAAAGACCTTTAAAGATCATCCATTTCACAGAATCATGGAATGGTTTGGGTTGGAAGAGACCTTAAAGATCATCCAATTCATATAATCATGGAATGGTTTGGGTTGAGAAGACCTTTAAAGATCACCCAGTTCATAGAACGGTTTGGGTTGGAAGGGACCTTAAAGATCATCCAGTTCATAGACTCATAGAATGGTTTGGACTGGGAGGAACCTTAAAGGTCATCCAGGTCATGGAATGGTTTGGGTTGGAAGGGCCTTTAAGACCATCCAGTTCATAGAATCATGGAATGGTTTGAGTTGGAAGGGACCTCAGAGCCCATCCAGTTCCAACCCCCCATGTCCCACCAGACCAGGCTGCTCAAGACCCCATCAGACCTTCAGGGCAGGTCCTCCTGGATGCCCTGTGGCGTGTGGTGGGACGTTACCTGGGGTCCATGCCCTGCATGACGATCTCGTCCTGCTTGCACTCCATCATGTCATTGGTGAACATGGCGTGGAAGTAGGGGATGGAAGCGGCCAGCACGATGCGGTGAGCGCTGAACTTATGGTCTCCTACCTATAGAGGGAAGAACATGGGAGATCACCACCACCTACCACCAAACTCACGGTGCAGATGACCCACTGAGCTGCTGGGAGGTGGACAATTTCCATTTCAAGTAGGACAGAAGCTCATCTCTTAAATCCAAGCTTTTGAACCCAATTTTCCAGCTTCAGAAGCCACCACGAGGGGTCAACCAGGCCAAGATGAAGGAGAACCACAGCCCAAGAGTGGGTCACCTCCAGGTTGATGACAGAGAAGAGTCAGGTCCACAGAACGAGGTGTTTGTAGAAGTCAACTCGTGATTCAGCTGTTCCAAACCCAGATCTGCTCTGCTTGGTGCAGGAACTTCTCCCCTCGTGGTCCTGCTCCAGGTAACACCTGCCCCTAAAACCAGGCAATCCTGATCCCACCTCACCTGGGTGGTCCTGGGACACCTTGAGCAGAGCCACCAAAGCTCAACACGAGACCACAGTTGGGGTTGTTCTACAGAACAGAAAGCTGGGAGCTGCAGCCACCCATTTCTTCTTCCTTAGCGCCGAACCAGCGACCTCCTCAGGGGTTAAATCCCATCCCAAACCAAGCCAAGTCACCTCCACCATAACCAGGAGGTTCATGGACTCCTCTTTAAACCTCTGAAGGTCCATTTCCACCAGCTCCGCTACCTCTGCTCACGTCTATGTTCTCTTGAGAGCCTTCTTGACCCACAGCGAGAGGCCATGGAGAGGCTTCTGCTCTGAGGCCAGGCTGGGAGAGTTGGGGTTGGTCAGCCTGGAGAGGAGAAGGCTCTGGGGAGACCTTAGAGCAGCTTCCAGTGCTGAAAGGGGCTCCAGGAAAGCTGGGGAGGGGCTTTTTCCAAGGGCCTGGAGTGACAGGAGGAGGGGGAACGGCTTTAAATTGAAAGGGGGAGATGGAGATTGGACATTGGGAAGGAATTCTTGGGGATGAGGGTGAGGAGGCCCTGGCCCAGGTTGCCCAGAAAAGCTGGAGTTGTTGAAGGCCAGGCTGGATGGGGCTTGGAGCCCTCTGATCCAGTGGGAGGTGTCCCTGCCCATGGCAGGGGGGTTGGAACTGGATGGGCTTTTAGGTCCCTTCCAACCCAACCCATTCCATGGTGCCATGACTCTAACTTTGTGTCAACCAGAACCCCCAGATCCCATCCCTGGAGGTGTCCAAGGCCAGGTTGGAGGGGGCTTGGAGCCCCCTGATCCACTGGGAGGTGTTGGAGCTGGATGTGCTTTGAGGTCCCTTCCAACTCAACCCATTCCATGGTTCTAAGCTGAACACACAGACAACTTCCCTCCTTTTCCTCCAGGGGAGTGTCCAAGGTGCTGCTCAGGAGAAGCACAAGAGGAACAGGACCAGGAGAGGTAAATAAGGAAGACCTGAAGGTCTCTGGGAATTGTCACTGGAGAAAGGTTCGCACCCGGACAGCCACAGCCTGGTTGCCCAAGATGACTCAGTGGCTGCCCAACCTGTCCACGTTCCACCCCGGGAATGCTGGACCTGCTCAGCAAGCTCCGGCAGTTGTCCCACCCCACGGATGAAGCCTTTCCACCTTCATTCCCAAAGCACTTGCTCCAGCCCAATCCATGGAGGAAAAAACACCGGTGAAGCCAACGGGACGGGTCTTGTTACTGACACACCTTAAGGTCCACCAGGCTGGGACACCTGGGACAGAGCCAGCCCAGAGCAGATCATGGAATGGCTTGGTTGGAAAAGACCTTGGAGATCATCAAGTCCACCCGTCCCTGTCCACTCCTGACCCATCCCTGAGCACCTCATCTGCCCGGCTTTGAAACCCCTCCAGGGATGGGGACTCCACCACCTCCCTGGGCAGCCTCTGCCAGGGCTTCACAACCCTTTCCATGAGGAAACTTCTCCTCATGTCCAACTTGACCCTGCCCTGGGGCACCTTGAGGCCATTCCCTCTCGTCCCATCTCCTGTCCCTTGGGAGCAGAGCCCAGCACCCACCTCCCCACAACCTCCTCTCCAGGAGCTGCAGAGAGCCAGGAGGTCTCCCCTCAGCCTCCTCTTCTCCAGCCTAAACAGCCCCAGATCACAGACTCAGACAACCATGGAATGAGTTGGGTTGGAAAGGACCTCAAAGCCCATCCAGTTCCACCCCAGGGACACCTCCCACTGGATCAGGGGGCTCTGAGCCCCATCCAACTCGGCCTTCAACACCTCCAGGCATGGGATCTGGGGGTTCTGGTTGACACCAAGTTGGAATCATGGAACCACGGAATGGTTTGGGTTGGAAGGGACCTCAAAGCCCATCCAGTTCCACCCCCTGCCACAGGCAGGGACACCTCCCACTGGATCAGGGGGCTCAAAGCCCCATCCAACTTGGCCTTGAACACCTCCAGGGATGGGGCAGCCACCACCATAAGCTCAGCAATTCAAAGTTGAGAGCAACCCAACAGCTGAGGACCCCTCCAGCCAGAGGCACCTCAGTTCCCTGCCATGTTCTCCAGGCTCTTCACAGCAGCAACCTCAAACGTTCCCTATCCTCCAACAACCCCTGAGGCACCACGAGGAACGTCCAACCTCCGCTCTTCCCTCAGTCACAGCTCCTCAAAGGTCAAGAAGCACCTGCCAGGCACCAGATTAAACACCCAGGTCAACAAAGCCCACCTAGAAGCGTAGGAGAAGTTTGGCTTTGAGGAAAGCAACCAAAAACCAGTGGCTGTGGGCGTGGAAGGCAGAGAATGAGACCTTCTGCAATGCTTGGAGAAGCTGAGGGAGAAGCTTGGTGCAGAAATGCGTGGTTTCTGCTCACACTTCAGGTTGAACATCTTCAGAAAGCACCAAAAATAGTCATTTTTTAGAGCAGGAGAACATCTTCTCCATTTGCTGAGACCTTGGGTGAAGAAACAAGTCCAACCATCATCCAAACTAGCTCCCAGGTGCCACCACAGAGCGTCACAATCACCACATTCCAGGACGTCCACCCTCTGCTGAGGAGGACCAGGGCACGGTCGTGCTCTCCACAACCACCATTCCACCTTGTGGAGCAGCTGCTCTTCACAGAAGAGCCGACCTCAGGGGATGAAGACCCAACCCCAACTTGGTGCCTCCACACCAGGCACGACCCTCAGCAGCTCCTCCTTCTCCAGGAGAAGGGTTTCACCATGAGTAGGCTGGGAACCACCTCCACGCGCCCACCCCACAACAAAGTTCTCTGCCCAGGAGCTCCAGGGCTGAAGATGGTTCCACCATCTCCAACCCATTGTCCTCAAAGTGGCCTCTCCACCCACTCCCTTCCAACCCCTGGTAGAGCCAGGCAGACCCCATGGATTCAACGAGGTTATGGATGAAGCTCCTGATGTCCCAAAAGGATGGGCTTCAAGGAGAAAGGTTCCCTAGGGAGAAGGGGTCTTCTCCTGTGCGTTGGGTCTCAGATGGGTCCCTCAACCTGCATCAACCCCACCCACAGTGTGACCTCCCAACTCTCCCAGCACCGGGACCACCAAGGTCATTGATGATGTTTTTGATCTCCTTGTCCCCCGACCAAAGGGGACCTCGGCCCCACCTCATTCCCAACCAAAGGGGTCTTCGGGGACCCCAGCTCCTTCTTCCACCCCACCAAAGAGTTTAGGGCTTCCCTCAGCCCCCCCCAATTCCCAGGGTCCTCCCCAGCACCCTCCTCCAGTTCCCAGACCCCCCTCCTCCCCCCGAGGTCTCAGGTGTCCCCCAACCCCTCCTTAGCTCCCAGGGGAAGCCCCTCGCCTCCCAGCCCACCCCCCCACCGGCTGAGGTCCCAGGGGTCCCCCTCAATTCCCCCTGCCCCCCCCTCAGCTCCCACCCCCCCCACTCCCAGAGGTTCCCTCCTGAGCTTCCAGGACCCCCCTCCGAGGTCCTAGGGGTCCCCCTCAATTCCCAGTGCCCCCCCAGCTCCTCAGCTCCCAGGCCCCCCCGGAGATCCTAGGGGTCCCCCTCAACTCCCAGTGCTCCCCCCACCTCCTCAGCTCCCAGCACTCCCCTCAGCTCACTGGGGCCCCCCTCAATTTCCAGTGCCCCCCCACCTCTTCAGCTCCCAGCACCCCCCCAACCCCCCCTCCCCGAGGTCCCAGGGTTCCCCCTCAATTCCCAGTGGCCCCCCGACCTCCTCAGCTCCCCCCCAGCACTCAGTCCCCCCTCCCCAGGTCCCAGGGGTCTCCCTCAATTCCCAGTAGCCCCCTCCTCGAGTTCCCAACCTCCTCTTCGCTCCCAGTGGTCCCCCCTGCGGTCCCAGCCCCCCTCCAACCTCCTGGTGCCCCCAGACCCTCCTGAGCTCCAAGACCCCACCCCCACCAGCCCCCAGGGATCCCCTCCCCAGTCTCAGCCCCCCCTCTCCCCACTCCCTCTCCCCCCCCCCCCCCGGCGCACCTTGAGGGTGACGTCGCAGAGCTTGCCCTGCCGCCGGATCTCGCCCATCACCCCGTACCCCCTGCTGGGCAAATCCCCCACCGAGAAGTGCACCAGGTCCTCGGGGTCCAGCTCGGCCTCGGCCCCCCCGGCCGCCGCCGCCGCCTCCAGCATCTTCGCTTCGCCTCCTGCACGCGCTGACCCCGCGCGGCCGCCGTAGGGACCGCTCCCGCCTTCCCCCGCTTCCGCCTCCTGCGCCCGCTGACCCCGCGCGGCCGCCGTAGCGACCGCTCCCGCCCTCCTCTGCCTCCCGCGCTCTTCCGGGAGAGGCCGGAAGTGGCGACCGGAAGTGGAGGCTGCCATGGCAACGGCTTAAACAGCGCGGCGGGGCCTGGCGGAGGAGGGGGCAGAGGTAGGCGGGGAAATGGGGGGCGACCCCGCCTCGGGGGCCCCGTGTTCCTCTCTCAAAGCCTCTGTTCCCCCACCCCTCAAAGTGTCCTGTGTCCTCCTCTCCAGGTCCCCAGCTTCCAGGCCTCGTCCTCCACCCCATTCTCAAGGCCTCATTCTCCCCGTCAAGGCCTCATCCTCCCCCCGTCAAGGTCTTGTCGTCCCCCTCCAGGCCTCGTCCCCAGCTCCTCCCTCCCACCCAAAGATTCTGTTCCCTCCCTCAAAGCCTCTGGAAAAATTCCCCCCTCCCCTCCCCCCCGCCCCCGTGAATACTGGAATCCAACTGGAGTTGCTTTTTGGGCCATGAATTGCAGAAATGTCTGAGCTGGAGCCACAGTGAGCTCTCTTTGCAGAAGAGCAGCCTCCATCCCTGTGGAGGGAAGGTCCAAGCTGGGTTTTTCCATCTCTCTCCAACTTCTCCCTCCAGAGCTGCCGCGAGGGGTTGTGTAGCCCCTGCTCCGTTGGCCTCAGCCCTGCCTTTTATCTCCCCCTGTAGCAACTTCTCTTCACAAAATGGGTTGTGTTGGAAGGGAACTCAAAGCCCGTCAAGTTCCAACCCCTGCTATGGGCAGGGACACCTCCCACTGGATCAGGGGGCTCCAAGCCCCATCCAACCTGGCCTTCAACAACTCCAGCTTTTCTGGGCAACCTGGGCCAGGGCCTTCTCACCCTCATCCCCAAGAATTCCTTCCCAATGTCCAATCTCAATCTCCCCCTTCCAATTTAAAGCCATTCCCCCTCGTCCTGTCACTCCAGGCCCTTGGAAAAAGCCCCTCCCCAGCTTTCCTGGAGCCCCTTTCAGCACTGGAAGCTGCTCTAAGGTCTCCCCAGAGCCTTCTCCTCTCCAGGCTGAACAACCCCACCTCTCCCAGCCTGGCCTCACACCAGAGGTTCTCCAGCCCTCCCAGCATCTCCGGGGCCTCCTCTGGCCCTGCCCCAACAGCTCCATCTCCTTCTGCTGGTGGGGATTCCAGCCCTGGACACAGGACTCCAGGTGGGGTCTCCCCAGAGTGGAGCAGAGGGGCAGAATCCCCTCCCTGGCCCTGCTGGTCCCACTCTTTGGATCCAGCCCAGCACACGGGGGGTTTCTGGGCTGGGAGCACCCATTGCTCGTATTGCCAGGTCACAGTTTTCCAAGCAGAACAAGGCTGTAAAGAACCTTCAGCCACTGTTTGCCCACAGTTGTTCTTAATAAGGGATTGAAATAGGAGAAGAAGACCTGTCAGCACTTTGGTTTTAGTCTTGACTGCTCCACAGTTTGTCTTTTTGTGACAAATAACGTTACAAATCATTTTAGGGAGTCCAACGTTATTGATTTTCCCTTTATTTCCTTCTCCAGCTGGAATGGATGTGGTGGAAAAAAGAGTCCAGACGTTCGTGCGAGTGAAGCCGACGGCCAGTTTTGCTCAAGATGTGATCAAGTTTGGGGCTGACAAGAAGGTAGAGAAAAAAGAGGTGGTGAAGGTGAAAGGTTTGGAGTTGGGTTACAGTTTTGCCCCAGAAATGGGGAATTGTTCCACTCCTTAAGGCCGTGAGTAAGGTTCTGGTGGACGTCGTTTCCTGTGTTCCCGCTCGACTGTGCTGCTGGGGCTTGTGATTTCCTATTGGTGATACATCAGTAGAGAAATTCCTGAAAAGAACTGGGGTTCCTTGAGGAATTTCTGGTGGGAACCACAATCCCAACCTAAGAGGGTTCCTTGTGGTGCAGATTATTTCTGTCCCTGTTTATGTAACTTCTTCCCTTCACCTGGAGAAGCTGGAGGGGTGGGGTGTGAGAACCTCATGAGGTTCAACAAGGCCAAGAGCCAGGTCCTGCACCTGGGTCAGGGCAACCCCAAGCACAAACACGGGGTGGGTGGGGAATGGATTGGGAGAACCATGAGGAGAAGGCCTTGGGGTGCTGGGGGTGAGAAGCTCCCCAGGAGCCACCGAGTGCTCCCAGCCCAGAAACCCCCCGTGTCCTGGGCTGGATCCAAAGAGTGGGAGCAGCAGGGCCAGGGAGGGGATTCTGCCCCTCTGCTGCGCTCTGGGGAGACCCCACCTGGAGTCCTGTGTCCAGGGCTGGAATCCCCACCAGCAGAAGGAGATGGAGCTGTTGGAGCGGGGTCAGAGGAGGCCCCGGAGATGATGGGAGGGCTGGAGAACCTCTGGTGTGAGGCCTGGAGAATGCTCCAAGGAGACCTCATATTGACCTCCCAGTACCTGTAGGAGGTCTCCAAGAAGCTGAGGAGGGGCTTTTTCCAAGGCCCTGGAGTGATGGGAGAAAGGGGACCAGTTTGGAGTTGGAAGGGGTGTGATTGAGATGAGATCTTAGGAAGGAATTCTTGAGGATGAGGGTGGGGAGGCCCTGGCCCAGGTTGTCCAGAGCAGTGGTGGCTGCCCCATCCCTGGAGGTGTTCAAGGCTCTAAGGTCTCCCCAGAGCCTTCTCCTCTCCAGGCTGAACAACCCCAACTCTCCCAGCCTGGCCTCACACCAGAGGTTCTCCAGCCCTCCCATCATCTCCGGGGCCTCCTCTGGCCCCGCTCCAACAGCTCCATCTCCTTCTGCTGGTGGGGATTCCAGCCCTGGACACAGGACTTCAACCTCAACCGATTGGGTCACTTTGTCTTCTACTCCTGCTTTACCCTCAGGTCACCAGCAGGTGTTTTGTTTTCTCAGTGACCACTGAAGCTTCTTCGTGGCTGTTGAAGTTCTCTTCCCCTCTTTTTGGGTTTCAGAGCATAGAAATATGCATCAAAAAAGATGCCAAGAGAGGAATTGTGAATAACCAGCGGACTGAGTGGTCCTTTAGGTTGGATGGTGTCCTTCACAACACCTCCCAGGAGGTCACCTACGAGACTGTGGCCAGGAAGCTGGTGTCTGAGGCTCTGATTGGCTATAATGGTAATTGGGGTTATTCTTTTGACCTGAGGGATCCTTGGCATGTGGCATTTGGGGTGTGAAGAGCTTCCCTATGGAGTTCATGGAATCGTTAAGGTTGGAAAAGACTTCTAAGCTCATCCAGTCCAACCATCAACCCAACCACACAGTGCCTGCTAAACCCTGGCACAAACTGCCACGGCCACGTGGTTATTGAACCCCTCCAGGGATGGGGACTCCACCCCCTCCCTGGGAGCCTCTGCCAGGGCCTCACAACCCTTTCCATGAGGAAACTTCTCCTGATGTCCAATCTGACCCTGCCTTGGTGCAACTTGAGGCCATTCCCTCTCGTCCCATCTCCTGTCCCTTGGGAGCAGAGCCCAGCACCCACCTCCCCACAACCTCCTCTCCAGGAGCTGCAGAGAGCCAGGAGGTCTCCCCTCAGCCTCCTCTTCTCCAGCCTAAACAGCCCCAGGGCCCTCAGCCGCTCCCACAACCCCTCTTCTCCAGACCCTTCCCCAGCTCCGCTCCCTTCTCCGCACGCGCTCCAGCCCCTCCAGGGCCTTCTTGGAGTCAGGGGACCAACCCTGAGCCCAAGCTTGGAGATGTGGCCTCACCAAGTCCATGGGGAACATCCCTTCCCTGCTCCTGCTGCCACCCCAGGGCTGAGCCAAGCCAGGGTGCTGTTCTTTTCACAGAACCACAGAATGCCCTGAGTTGGAAGGACCCCACAAAGCCCATTGATCCAACTCCTGGCCCTGCACAGGAGAACCCCAACATTCACCCCCTGGAGCTGAGGGCCTTGGCCAAAGGCTTCTGGAATCTTCTCAGGCTGGGACTGCTTCCCTGGGGAGCTGTTCCAGGGCTTCACCACCCTCTGCTCTGGGGGAAGAACCTTCTCCTGGTGTCCAACCCAACCCTCCCCTGGCCCATCTTCCTGCCATTCCCTGGGCTCCTGGCCTTGCTCACCTGAGAGAAGAGCTCAACTCTTCCTCCTCCTCTTGTGCTGATGATCTTTATGCCTTTTCTCCTTTTCCAGGCACAATCATGTGCTACGGGCAAACGGGGGCTGGAAAAACCTACACGATGACAGGAGACACCAGGGAGTACAGGCGCCGAGGGATCATCCCCCGAGCTATACAGGAGGTACTGGGACTAACTGGGAAAAAAGGCTGGAGGAGATAAGAAGGACACAAGTGGATCTCCTCTTGGTGTCACTCATGGCCACGTTTTGACACATCGTGGTATAGCCCTGACGTGGCAGTTGGGCTCCCAAATCCCACCCCTTCCTCAGCCCCTCCAGGGGAAGGGGAAAATAAAATGAGAGGGGAAAAAAGGTTGTAGGGTGTGAACCCAAACTACAGCTTTAATGATCTGGTGGTAATAATAATGATAAAAATCATTAGAAAGTGATGAAAGGTGTTCAGATCTATGAGATAACGAACCCGCCTCACCCCTCGATGACTGTGGAACCATGGAGTGGGTTGGGTTGGAAGGGAACTCAAAGCCCATCCAGTTCCAACCCCCTGCCATGGGCAGGGACACCTCCCACTGCATCAGGGGACTCCAAGCCCCATCCAACGTGGACTTGAAAAATTCCAGGAATTTGACCACAGCCTCCCTGGGAACCTGTGCCAGGGCCTTCCCACCTTCAAGGAGAAGGTCTTGGGGTGCTGCGGCTGAGAAGCTCCCCAGGAGCCACCAACGAGCGCTCCCAGCTCAGAAACCCCCCGTGTCATGGGCTGGATCCAAAGAGTGGGACCAGCAGGGCCAGGGAGCGGATTCTGCCCCTCTGCTCCGCTCTGGACAGACCCCACCTGGAGTCCTGTGTCCAGGGCTGGAATCCCCACCAGCAGAAGGAGATGGAGCTGTTGGAGCGGGGCCAGAGGAGGCCCCAGAGATGATGGGAGGGCTGGAGAACCTCTGGTGTGAGGCCAGGCTGGGAGAGTTGGGGTTGTTCAGCCTGGAGAGGAGAAGGCTCTGGGGAGACCTTAGAGCAGCTTCCAGTGCTGAAAGGGGCTCCAGGAAAGCTGGGGAGGAGCTTTTCCCAAGGGCCTGGAGTGACAGGACGAGGGGGAGTGGCTTTAAATTGGAAGGGGTAGATGGAGATTGGACATTGGGAAGGAATTCTTCACAATGAGGCCCTGGCCCAGGTTTCCCAGAGCAGTGGTGGCTGCCCCATCCCTGGAGGTGTTCAGGGCCAGGTTGGATGGGGCTTGGAGCCCCCTGATCCAGTGGGAGGTGTCCCTGCCCATGGCAGGGGGCTGGAACTGGATGGGCTTTGAGGTCCCTTCCAACCTGACCCATTCCATGGTTCCATGACTCCAACAGTTCTGCTTTTGAACTGGCAGTGCCACTGTTGAACCCTCTGTCTTTGCCCAGGTCTTCAAATCAGCTGCTCATTCCATCGATCCCTTCATCACTGTCCGAATCTCCTACCTGGAGATCTACAACGAGGCCTTGGCTGACCTTCTTTCCACCGTGGGACGCTCTGGGACCGGGGATGTGTCCTTGGCCATCGGGGATGGCCCTCAGGGGGTTTTCATCAAGGGCTTATCCGTGCATTCAGTGAGAGACGAGGAAGAGGCTCTCAGTCTCCTTTTTGAGGCAAGAAAAGCAAATATTAGACTTGCTCTGATTACTGTTTTTAGTGGTTTGGGTGAGGGGGGTGGAGAAAGGTGGCCAGGATGGTTGGAGGGACCTTCAGCCCTCTGTGCTCTCCTTATTGTGGGTAGAATCATGGAATGGATTGGTTGGAAAAGACCTTGGAGACCATCGAGTCCAACCATCCCTGTCCACTGCTAAACCAGATCCCTGAGCACCTCATCTGCCCGGCTTTGATACATCATGGAAGCACTGAGGTTGGAAAAGACTTCTGAGGTCATCCAGGACCTCGCAAAAAGCCCCTCCCCAGCTTTCCTGAAGCCCCTTTCAGCACTGGAAGCTGCTCTAAGGTCTCACTGGGGTCTTCTCCAGACTGAACAACCCCAACTCTCCCAGCCTGGCCTCACAGCAGAGGTTCTCCAGCCCTTGGATCATCTCCATGGCCTCCTCTGGAGCTGTTCCAACAGTTCCAAATCCATCTTGACTTCATTTGCAGGGTGAGACCAACAGAGTGATAGCAGAGCACACCCTGAATAAGAACTCATCCAGATCCCACTGCATCTTCACTATTTACATCGAGGTGAGTCCTCCGACGGGGTTTGGAGGGACCCAGATGGTGGAGAATCTTCACAAGTCTGAGTTTTACTGTATTTCAGGTCTGTAAAGTGGGTTTTCCTCCCCCCCCAGTCTCGTTTCAGAGCCTTCTCAGATGTCAAATGCATTCGTTCTAAAATCAACTTGATCGACCTGGCGGGCTCGGAGAGGCTGAGCAAGACTGGAGTGAGTAAGGGAAGAGATGTTTCAGTTGAAGCTTGGATGGAGCTTTGAGCCCCCTGATCCAGTGGGAGGTGTCCCTGCCCATGGCAGGGGGCTGGAACTGGATGGGCTTTGAGGTCCCTTCCAACCCAACCCATCCCATGGTTCCATGTCTGTGACTCCCATCCTGCCTTTGCCTTCCTACCTGACCCAGGTACAGTTTCTCTGACTCCATCATTTCTCCACGAAGGAAAGAGCCCAGAGCTGTCAACTCTTAAGACAAAGAAGCTCTGCTTTCCCTCTTCATCCCAGCAGCAGAGGAACAATTTCCCCACTTCTGGTCCAGCAGCTGAAAGTGTCTGGGAGGGTTTGAGTCCAAGAGCTGAACCCTCACCATGTTCCCTGGGACTTTCTGTGTTGTTCAGAGTAAAAATTGCATCAGCCCTGTGAGAAATCCATAATTTGGTCATCAGGAAGGAAAGCCTGTGGAGTAGACTTGGAATCATGGAATCACAGAATGGATGGGTTGGAAGGGACCTCAAAGCCCACCCAGTTCCAACCCCCTGCCATGGGCAGAGACACCTCCCACTGGATCAGGGGGCTCCAAGTCCCATCCAACCTGGCCTTCAACACCTCCAGGGATGGGGCAGCCACCACTGCTCTGGGCAACCTGGGCCAGGGCCTCCCCACTCTCACCCTGAAGAATTCCTTCCCAATGTCCAATCTCAATCTCCCCCTTCCAATTTAAAGCCGGTCCTCCTCCTGTCACTCCAGGCCCTGGGGAAAAGCCCCTCCCCAGCTTTCCTGGAGCCCCTTTCAGCACTGGAAGCTGCTCTGACGTCTCCCCAGAGCCTTCTCCTTCTCCAGGCTGAACAACCCAAATTCTTCTCAGCCAGAACCGGTCTTATGGAAGCTTTTCTTTCAGTCTGAAGGACAGGTCCTGAGAGAAACCACCTACATCAACAAGTCTCTGTCCTTCCTTGAGCAAATCATCCTTGCCCTGGGTGATCCAAAGCGGGACCACATTCCCTTCCGGCAGAGCAAGCTCACGCACATCCTGAGGGACTCGCTGGGTAAGAGGCCCTGGAGAGGTCCTGGAGAACAGGGGAGCTCCAGGGAGTGTTCCATCACATCCTAAAGGCCTAAACACATGGAGGTGATTCCTCATTTAAAGGGACTCTGATTTTCCTCAGAAGGTGGAGGAGATGACACAAAGCCCACAGTGACCAGAGCAGAAGGAATTCATGAAGCTTTGGTTAGAACACGTTTAAAAACACCACCACAAACCAGCCCTCCCCGTGCTTCAAGGGGTGCTGGGTACCAGGGGCTGAAGAGGAGGCAGCAGTGGCCCAGGTGGGCAAGAAGGCCCCCAGCACCCTGGCTTGGCTCAGCCCTGGGGTGGCAGCAGGAGCAGGGAAGGGATGGTCCTCATGGACTTGGTGAAGCCACATCTCCAAGCTTGGGCCCAGGGTTGGACCCCTCACTCCAAGAAGGTTGTGGTGAGGTAGGTGCTGGGCTCTGCTCCCAAGGGACAGAAGATGGGATGAGAGGGAGTGGCCTCAAGTTTTGGACATTCAGAACTGAAGCTTTTAGACCTTTTGGAACTGGATCTTTAAGGTCCCTTCCAACTCAAACCATTCCATGATTCAAAGTTGCCCCAGGGCAGGGTCAGATAGGACATCAGCAGAAGTTTCCTCATGGAAAGGGTTGTGAGGCCCTGGCAGAGGCTCCCAGGGAGGTGGAGGAGTCTCCATCCCTGGAGGGGTTTCAAAGCCGGGCAGATGAGGTGCTCAGGGAGCTGGGTCAGTGGTGGACAGGGATGGTTGGACTCGATGATCTCCAAGCTCTTTTCCACCCAGGGCATTCCATGACTCTGATCCAGTGGGAGGTTTCTCCTCCTGTGGTTGGAACTGGATGGTCTTTAAGGTCCCCTCTGACCCCGATTATTGCTAAGGACAGAAACGAACACGATGAGCTCCCCATTGCCTCTTTTTCTCCCTCCTCATCAGCACATGACACATTCCAGAGAGGGAACCAAGGGATAAACCCAAACGATATCCTTTGCTTTGTCTTTCCCAGGAGGAAACTGCAACACTGTCCTGGTGGCCAATATCTGTGGAGAAGCTGCACACGTGGAAGAGACAGTGAGTTGAGTTCCTGCAGAGTTCAAGCCTTGTTCCCACTGTTGTTGCATTTTGGGTTTAAAGGAAACCCTCTGGTAGGGTTCCCAGAGGAACATCCTCTTTGGTTTTCATTGATGACGTAGACAATGGATCAAGGGCACCCTCAGGATGTTTGTGGGTGACACCAAGCTGAGGGGGAGCGTTGTCACACCAGGAGGATGGGATGGAATCCAGAGGGACCTGGACAAGGTGGAGAAGTGGGGCTGTGGGAACCTCATGAGGTTCAACAAGGTCCTGCAGCCACGGTCTCAATACAGGGTGGGGGACGATGGGATTGGGAGCAGAGCTGAGGAGATGACAAAAGCCCCTCCCCAGCTTTCCTGGAGCCCCTTTCAGCACTGGGAGCTGCTCTAAGGTCTCCCTGGGGTCTTCTCCAGGCTGAACAACCCCAACTCTCCCAGACTGGCCTCACACCAGAGGTTCTCCAGCCCTCCCATCATCTCCAGGGCCTCCTCTAGACTTGCTCCAACAGCTCCATCTCCATCTTATGTTGGTCAGGAATGAGAATGGATGTTTTTGAGATCACAGCTTTCCACGGGGAGAAAAGACAAAGCCATCACCTGGAGTTAGTGGACCACGTGGCCACCACTGAGCTCCAGATGTGCTCCTGGAATGAGAAGTCCTGTGCTGCTCCCTGCACTTAAAGAGCTTTGATGTCTCCTTGTTCTGGGATCTGATGGGATTAAGAAATAATGGATTTTGAAGTTATTTCCTCACCAACATCTCCTTCAGTAACTTGAACCCCATCTTTTCCAGTTGTCTTCTCTTCGTTTTGCCACCAGAATGAGATGTGTCCCCACGAAGGCAGTCGTCAACGAGACGATCGACCAAGAGGTGCGTGGGGAGGGGAGGGGAGAGCTCTGCTGTGTCAGGGTCATTAAGGGTTGGGGCATCATGGGATGGGTTGGGTTGGAGGGGACCTTAAAGGCCACCTGCTTGGTTTGTCAGACCCTGATGTGGCCAACAAGTGGTGAAACATAGAATGGTTTGGGTTGGAGAAGACCTTGGAGATCATCGAGTACAACAATCCCTGTCCACTCCTGACCCATCCCTGAGCACCTCATCTGCCCAGCTTTGAAACCCCTCCAGGGATGGGGACTCCACCCCCTCCCTGGGAGCCTCTGCCAGGGCCTCACAACCCTTTCCATGAGGAAACTTCTCCTGATGTCCAATCTGACCCTGCCCTGGGGCACCTTGAGGTCATTCCCTCTCGTCCCATCTCCTGTCCCTTGGGAGCAGAGCCCAGCACCCACCTCCCCACAACCTCCTCTCCAGGAGCTGCAGAGAGCCAGGAGGTCTCCCCTCAGCCTCCTCTTCTCCAGCCTAAACAGCCCCAGGGCCCTCAGCCGCTCCCACAACCCCTCTTCTCCAGACCCTTCCCCAGCTCCGCTCCCTTCTCCGCACGCGCTCCAGCCCCTCCAGGGCCTTCTTGGAGTGAGGGGCCCAACCCTGAGCCCAAGCTTGGAGATGTGGCCTCACCAAGTCCATGGGGTCCATCCCTTCCCTGCTCCTGCTGCCACCCCAGGGCTGAGCCAAGCCAGGGTGCTGGGGGCCTTCTTGCCCACCTGGGCCACTGCTGCCTCCTCTTCAGCCGCTGGCGACCAACACCCCCAGGGCCTTCTCCTCCAAGGACCTTTCCAGCCCCTCTTCCCCCAGCCTGGAGCTGCCTGGCCTTGGTGTGGCCCAAGGGCAGGACCTGGCCCTCAGCCTGGTTGAACCCCATCCCGTTGGTCTCAGTCCATGGATCCAGGTTCTCTCCATACTTCCTTGCTCTAAAGAGAGGCCACATCCTGATGGTCCCTGCACTTCCAGA
The DNA here is from genome assembly GCA_033558185.1 of Dromococcyx pavoninus. Taxonomy (NCBI): domain Eukaryota; kingdom Metazoa; phylum Chordata; class Aves; order Cuculiformes; family Neomorphidae; genus Dromococcyx; species Dromococcyx pavoninus. The sequence goes on from JAUMJL010002608.1 coordinate 39,583, forward strand.
TCCTCAAGTTGAGAACCAGTTGACCCTTCTGCTGGTGGCCCAGGGTGACTCCACAGGCAGCACCACCAGAAGGGGTCTCTTTGAAAGCCAACCAAAGCCAAAGTGGCTTCCAGAGTCACAGCTCCACTGATGCAAACCTGAGAGCAGAGCCCAGGGTGGGTGGGACACGGCTGTGAAGTTCTCCAGAAGCCAGGTTGAGGCTGTTTCTCAGCAGCTTTTGTCTGCAAGAACGTTGCTGGACAACAATGTTCAAGGACATCCTGAGGGCAACGGAGCTGGGAAGGGGCTGGAGAACAAGGGTTGTGAGGAGCAGCTGAGGGACCTGAAGGAAAGGAAGGTGAGGGGAGACCTCACCACTCTCTGCAAGCACCTGAAATCAGGTCGTTGTGAGGTGGCTTTGGTGTCTTCTTCCCATTGGCTGGTTACAGGGCAAAGGGAAGTGCCCTCAAGATGCCCCAGGGGAGGTTTAGTTTGGAGATGAGGAGGAGTTTCTTCACTGAAAGGGTTCTCAGGCCCTGGCAGAGGTTGCCCAGGGAGGTGGTGGAGTCCCCATCCCTTGGAGGGGTTGAGAAGATGAGCAGATCTTGCACTTGGTGGCACAGCCATGGATCTATGGGTAGACTCCATCATCTCAGAGGTCTTTTCCAACCCAATCCCTTCGGTGGTCTTGGTCGTTCTCCCACCCTTTTGCTTTCCTCCTAGGAGACCATAAAGGCTTTGGAGAAGGAGATTCTGCTTCTGAAGCAGGAACTGGCCACGAGAGACTTCTTGGTAAGGAAGGGGCTGCACCACCTTAGGTGAAACCTTGGCAAGGCTTGGAGAGGTCCTCGTTTGGAGCAGGATCAGTGAATTCAGTGTCCAGCAGGACCAAGTTCCTCCTTCTGCTTACAGCACTGTCTGCTGGGCTTTCAAGCAAAGCTTGGAAGATGCCACACACCAAGACTTCTGTAGCTTTGCTCTCCAAGCACTGTAGATGTGTCCTTCAGCCTCTTGAAGGCCCCCTTTTCTTTGATGGAGATGTCAAGGGGATGTGTTGTGTTCCCAAATGCCTCATCCTGTTGGCTCAGATGAGAAGTCACAACCAGGAATTAAAAATGAAGCTTCTGGGTGAAGGTGTTCCTCAGGCTGGCACTGGTTCTTCCGGGTGAAGATGTCCCTCAAGCTGGCACTTCCTTGGCCTTTTCTAATCCCTGCTCTTCTCCTCTTTCCTCAGGTCAGTGGTTCCTCGGGGACTCCGGACCCTCTGAGCGATGTCCAGGTGGCACAGATCAAGTCCCAAGTCCACAGATTCCTGAAAGGAACCATTGAGGACATCGATGTGAGTCCCTGTCCAGTGGAGAAAGACTGAAAGGCTGATTCCACCCCTTTTATTCCAAGACTGAAGCGATGAAATTGTCTTCTGAAAGGCGTTATTTTAGCCCCAAAACTGGAATTGAATCTCTTTTTTTTGCTTTTTAAGGGTCATCTCCTTGTTTTCAGTCCAGTTTTGCTCTTTGGAAGCTTCAGGGGATTTTTCTCAGTCCCAAAACCCTTTGGATGGGTTTATTTGGTCCTTCTGTGGTTCTGTGATGTGATTCCAGGGTTAGAAGAGGACTAAAGAGAGCCCTTTGGCAGCTCCAAGGACTCAGCCAGCCTTGGACAGTGGTGAAAAGAGGAGGAGCATCATTGTCTACCAGGTCATCCAATCATGGAATGAGTCATGGAACCACGGAATGGGTTGGGTTGGAAGGGACCTCAAAGCCCATCCAGTTCCAACACCTCCCACTGGATCGGGGGGCTCCAAGCCCCATCCAACCTGGCCTTGGACACCTCCAGGGATGGGATCTGGGGGTTCTGGTTGATGGCAAAGTAGAATCATGGAAACATGGAATGGGTTGGGTTGGAAGGGACATCAAAGCCCATCCAGTTCCAACCCAGGGACACCTCCCACTGGATCAGGGGGCTCCAAGCCCCATCCAACCTGGCCTTGAACACCTCCAGGGATGGGGCAGCCACCACTGCTCTGGGCAACCTGGGCCACCGTCTCCCCACCCTCACCCTGAAGAACTCCTTTCTCAGTCCCCCCCTTCCAATTTAAAGCTGTTCCACCTTGAAGGTCCGTAGATGCCACCTGGATAATTTGCCAACTGATTGTAGACATCCCATTCCCTTCATGGCTTTACTCTTCATGGAACTTAAAAGCCTCCCAGGTTCCTCTCTTCAAAAAGCTCCTCAGAGGGAGTGATGTTTCCACCTCCAGCCTGGACCTCAGGGGCAGGAGAAATTCTTCTTGAGGGTGGACACCCAGCAAGTGGAAAGCAGAGTCCTCACAACGTGGACTGTTGGAGTGGGTGCAGCTGAGCACGGCAGAGGAACCCTGACCTGTGTCTCCCCTCTTGACATCTCTCCTCAGATACTGAGCGTCAGGCAAGTGCAGGAGGTGTTCAGGCAGTTCAAACTGATCCTCAGGTGAGAAACGTTAAGGTGGGACACCTGGGTGGGAGTGTGGATCTGCTGGAGGGCAGGGAGGCTCTGCAGAGGGACCTGGAGAACCTGGATCCATGGGCTGAGACCAACGGGATGGGGTTCAACAAGGCCAAGGGGAAGGTCCTGCACCTGGATCGGGGCAACGCCAAGCACAGGGTGGGTGGAGAATGGATTGGGAGAACCATGAGGAGAAGGCCTTGGGGTGCTGGGGGTGAGAAGCTCCCCAGGAGCCACCAACGAGCGCTCCCAGCCCAGAAACCCCCCGTGTGCTGGGCTGGATCCAAAGAGTGGGAGCAGCAGGGCCAGGGAGGGGATTCTGCCCCTCTGCTCCGCTCTGGGGAGACCCCACCTGGAGTCCTGTGTCCAGGGCTGGAATCCCCACCAGCAGAAGGAGATGGAGCTGTTGGAGCGGGGCCAGAGGAGGCCCCAGAGATGATGGGAGGGCTGGAGAACCTCTGGTGTGAGGCCAGGCTGGGAGAGTTGGGGTTGGTCAGCCTGGAGAACTCTCCAAGGAGACCTCATATTGACCTCCCGGTACCTGTAGGAGGTCTCCAAGAAGCTGGGGAGGGGCTTTTTCCAAGGGCCTGGAGTGATGGGACAAAGGGGACCAGTTTGGAGTTGGAAGAGGGGAGACTGAGATGAGATCTTAGGAAGGAATTTTTCAGGGTGAGGGTGGGGAGGCCCTGGCCCAGGTTTCCCAGAGCAGTGGTGGCTGCCCCATCCCTGGAGGTGTTGAAGGCCAGGTTGGATGAGGCTTGGAGCCCCCTGATCCAGTGGGAGGTGTCCCTGCCCGTGGCAGGGGTTGGAGCTGAATGGGCTTTGATGTCCCTTCCAACCCAACCCATGGTTCTGGATATGGAGAGGAGCAGAAGGAGCAAGGTGAGACGTTTTGGGATGAGATCGCGGGCAAAAGGGGGCTTTCTTTGGAAATGAGATCTTGGCAGGTGTTACAGGTTTTGATATCTGAAAAGGTCCTCCTGGAGCACCACAAGAAGGGTCTCTTTTCTTCCCTAGACATCAGGAGCAAGAAGTGGAGGAGAGATTACGACAAAAGTATGCTCTGAGGGACCAAAGTGACTTTGGTGCTGTCGAAAAGGTAACGCCTGCTCCCTGCTCCCTGCCCAGAATCCATCTTCAAGTGGGTTCCTTTCCTGCTGAACCTTGATCCTCTTTCACTTCTCAACTTTTCCCCATTGCAACCTGAAGCTTGGGATTGTTCCTGGGTTGAGTTGATCAAAACCCTTGCGTAGAGCAGAGATGCACCAGGAATCGAGGTGGCACTCGTGGGCTTGTGAGACCTCACCTGGAGCCCTGAGCTCAGTTCCAGAGGCTTCAGCTCAGGAATGGGTTGGTTGGAAGGGACCTGAAAGCCCATCCAGTTCCAACCCAGGGACACCTGGGATCAGGGGGCTCCAAGCCCCATCCAACCTGGCCTTCAACACCTCCAGGGATGGGGCAGCCACCACTGCTCTGGGGGTGTTGGGCACCAGGGCCTGAAGAGGAGGCAGCAGTGGCCCAGGTGGGCAAGAAGGCCCCCAGCACCCTGGCTTGGCTCAGCCCTGGGGTGGCAGCAGGAGCAGGGAAGGGATGGTCCCCATGGACTTGGTGAGGCCACATCTCCAAGCTTGGGCTCAGGGTTGGGCCCCTCCCTCCAAGAAGGCCCTGGAGGGGCTGGAGCGCGTGCGGAGAAGGGAGCGGAGCTGGGGAAGGGTCTGGAGAAGAGGGGTTGTGGGAGCGGCTGAGGGCCCTGGGGCTGTTTAGGCTGGAGAAGAGGAGGCTGAGGGGAGACCTCCTGGCTCTCTGCAGCTCCTGGAGAGGAGGTTGTGGGGAGGTGGGTGCTGGGCTCTGCTCCCAAGGGACAGGAGATGGGACGAGAGGGAATGGCCTCAAGGTGCCCCAGGGCAGGGTCAGATTGGACATCAGGAGAAGTTTCCTCATGGAAAGGGTTGTGAGGCCCTGGCAGAGGCTCCCAGGGAGGGGGTGGAGTCCCCATCCCTGGAGGGGTTTCAAAGCCGGGCAGATGAGGTGCTCAGGGAGCTGGGTCAGGAGTGGACAGGGACGGTTGGACTCAATGATCTCACAGGATTTTTCCACCCAAACCATTCAATGATTCCCTGAAATAGTTGGCAATGATCACAGATTTTGCGTTTGGATTGTCCAAGAGGATGGAAGAGCTGCTGGGAACAGCTCTTGTGGGCTACAGAGCTCCAGATCCAATACTTCCTGATCCGTGTTGTGTTTCTTCCTCTTTTCAGGCAGGTGTTGGTGACCATTCAATGTGGGAAGAGGAGGGACGGGATTTGGGGACCAGAACTACTCCTTCTTCATCCAGACATGTTGAGAAGAAGAAATCCAGGAAGATGGATGAGCAGGAACCCAGGTGAGTGCAGCAGGCAGGGGGCTCTTCCCTTTCCCTGGTGGTGTGTCCTCGGGGGACCATGTCTGGTCAAGGTGTGATGGACACCCCGTGGAGGAGGGTCAAGGAAGAACTTGAGAGGTCCCTTTGTGGGACACATCTGGATGGTTTCTTTCCATCAAAAAGTCAGGTGGTGCCTTCCACCAAGGATCTGGAGGTGGAACAGGGAGCGAGGGATCAGGATGCAGCAAATGCTGATGGAGAGGTCTCAGAGCCACCTCCTGTGGAGGATTCCCAGTGGTCCAGGTAAGTTTTCCCAGTGAGGGAGGATGTAAATGCCCTTGGCCAGAGGGTGGGTGACACTGGAGCAATGGCTTCTCTTCATGGATTGGGTTGGGTTGGAAGGGACCTTAAAGTCCATCCAGTTCCAACCCCCTGCCATGGGCAGGGACACCTCCCACTGGATCAGGGGGCTCCAAGCCCCATCCAACCTGGCCTTCAACACTCTCCAGGGATGGGGCAGCCACCACTGCTCTGGGCAACCCGGGCCAGGGCCTCAACACCCTCCCAAGAGAACATTTCTTCCCAAGATCTCATCTCAATCTCCCCTCTCTCAGCTTAAAGTCCCCTAAGGTGAGCGTTTCTTGTGGACAACCTCCTGCTTCGAAGTGAAGAGCAGTGATTCAGAGATCTTCACTGCTGGGATGCAGTGGTTCCATGGACACCCTTGTACCAAGGGATGTTGGTGTTGGGCATCATCTCCATCTCCTTTCAGCTTTGTCCTGATCAGCTCCTCCATTTAGTGAGAAGTGTTTGAAAATGTCAGCACACACATTTCTATCTGAGGATTGGGAGGGCTGGAGAACCTCTGGTGTGAGGCCAGGCTGGGAGAGTTGGGGTTGTTCAGCCTGGAGAGGAGAAGGCTGTGGGGAGACCTTAGAGCAGCTTCCAGTGCTGAAAGGGGCTCCAGGAAAGCTGGGGAGGGGCTTTTTCCAAGGGCCTGGAGTGACAGGACAAGGGGGAATGGCTCTAAATTGGAAGGAGGGAGATTGAGATTGGACATTGGGAAGGAATTCTTCAGGGTGAGGGTGGGGAGGCCCTGGCCCAGGTTGCCCAGAGCAGTGGTGGCTGTCCCATCCCTGGAGGTGTTGAAGGCCAGGTTGGATGGGGCTTGGAGCCCCCTGATCCAGTGGGAGGTGTCCCTGGCTTAGAACTGGATGGGCTTTGAGGTCCCTTTCAACCCAACCCATTCCAGGATGAACAACATTCATTATGTTGTGTTAAAATCCAGCCCTTTTGAGGTCCACTTTCCAGGGAAGACTCAGCTCTGAGGCATCTCCCAAGGAATGTGGGTCCTGGGTAGATCACCCTCTCTTCTGGAAGCAGACTGGGGGGACAGTGGCCGTGAAGATTGGCACGGAGATGGTTCCAGGGGGCAGCTCACACTGGGAGATCCTCAATGGGCCATGGAGATACCATCCCATGTGGTGGAGTTATGGAAGGGGTCAACAAACTGACCTCCTGGTATCTGTGTGTCTTCTTTGATTGCTCCTGCAGGTCTTTTCCACCCAAGGAGGTGGCGTTCGAGCAGTTTAAGGAGGAGCAGGGAAAGGAGATCAACAGGATCTTCAAGGAGAACAAGAGCATCCTCCTTGCCAGGAAGAAGAGAAGCAGCGAGGTAGCTCAGAGGGTCAACGTCATCCAGCGAGAGATAGAGGACATCAAAAAGGCTCTGGAGGCTCAGAAGCAGGAGCGGTGGCAGCAGGGTGGGACACTGGGTGGAGAGTGGACAATCTTATCATGGAATGGCTTGGCTTGGGTTGGAAGGGACCTCAAAGCCCATCCTGTTCCAACCCAGGGACACCTCCCACTGGATCAGGGGCTCCAAGCCCCATCCAACCTGGCCTTGGACACCTCCAGGAATGGGGCAGCCACCACTGCTCTGGGCAACCTGGGCCAGGGCCTCCCCACCCTCACCCTGAAGAATTCCTTCCTAAGATCTCATCTCAGTCTCCCCTCTTCCAACTCCAAAGTGGTCACCTTTGTCCCATCACTCCAGGCCCTTGGAAAAAGCCCCTCCTCAGCTTCTTGGAGACCTCCTACAGGTAGTGGGAGGTCAATATGAGGTCTCCTTGGAGCGTTCTCCAGGATGACCAACCCCAACTCTCCCAGCCTGGCCTCACACCAGAGGTTCTCCAGCCCTCCCATCATCTCTGGGGCCTCCTCTGGCCCCGCTCCAACAGCTCCATCTCCTTCTGCTGGTGGGGATTCCAGCCCTGGACACAGGACTCCAGGTGGGGTCTCCCCAGAGCGGAGCAGAGGGGCAGAATCCCCTCCCTGGCCCTGCTGCTCCCACTCTTTGGATCCAGCCCAGCACACGGGGGGTTTCTGGGCTGGGAGTGCTCGTTGGTGGCTCCTGGGGAGCTTCTCACCCCCAGCACCTCAATCCTCAGGGGTTCTCCCAATCCATTCTCCACCCACCCTGTGCTTGGGGTTGCCCCCAGCCAAGACCTTCCCCTTGGCCTTGAGGAACCTCATGAGGAACCTCTGTCTTTTCATGGTGGTGTTGCTTCTCTGGGGCCTTTGCTCTTTCTGGTGACCTCTACCATCTGGTGGTTTATTGTGGATGGTGGAATCCACGGGATTGAACTGGTTGGAGGGAAACCAAGAACAAGAGGTGTTTATCAGAGGGAAAGAGCACAGGTTGGAGTGTCTGGGCTGACCATTCCTTTGTCTCCAACCCCTTTATCGTGGTTGCCCAGGGAGTTCTTCAGCAGCAGCCACAGAAGGTCCAAGAGGGACCCTCCAGCCTGGTTCCTCCTCTTCATCCCCGTGTGTCCCTTTTCAGGGTTGGACCCACATCTGAGCAGGTTGAAGAGTCCAGCAGTGACTTCTGCCCCACATCACTCACCCCTGTGTTTGTAGAAAGCTCATCTAAGGAAACATCATTTGTGGGGTTGGCCCTCAAAAACTAAGGAACTGCCTTGTGGTGGGAGGTAGCAACTCCTCTTGGTCCTTCTCCATCCTCGTGAGGAACCTTCATTTCCTTTTTCTGACCCTCCAGGAGAGCACGTGGATGAGAAAGGACACGTCATAGTGGATGAGGAGGAGTTTCTCCTCATGGTGAAGCTGAAGGACCTGAAGGAAGACTACAGGTCTGGTTACGCTGAGCTGAAGGACCTGAAGGCAGAACTCCAGTACTGCCAGGGTCTGGTGAACCAGTGCCGCCAGAAGCTCATCTCAGGTACTGGGTTTGGCCCAACAGTGTCCCAACAGCCTCCAGTTTAGCTGAGGTGCCCTTCCTTGGATGGCAATCATGGGATTGTTTGGTTGGAAAAGAGCTTTGAGACCATCGAGTCCAACCATCTCTGTCTCTGAGCACCTCATCTGCCCGGCTTTGAAGCCCCTCCAGGGATGGGGACTCCACCAGCTTTTCAGCCTGGAGGAGACCTCGTGGTGGTCTCCAGGTTCCTCCCAAGAGAAGGAGGAGCAGGGGCTGAGCTCTTCTCTCTGGTGACCAAGGCCAGGAGCCCAGGGAATGGCAGGAAGATGGGCCAGGGGAGGGTTGGGTTGGCCATCAGGAGAAGGTTCTTCCCCCAGAGAAGAGCAGAGGGTGGTGGAGCCCTGGAACAGCTCCCCAAGGAAGCAGTCCCAGCCTGAGAAAATTCCAGAAGCTTTTGGCCAAGGCCCTCATCCCTGTGGGGTGAATGTTGGGGTTGTCCTGTGCAGGGCCAGGAGTTGGGTCAATGGTCCTGGTGGGGTCCTTCCAACTCAGGGTGTTCTGTGGTTCCACCTGTGTCATCCTGGAGCAAAGATTTTCACCCAGGGTGAAAATCATTGTTGTTCCATCATGTTCACTCTGTCTTTAACCTTCTTCCTCCTTCCTGATCCCCAGAGGAGAAAGCAGCTCCGTTCCTGAGGTCCCTCGTGGATGTCACAGCCTTCCTCAGGTGCTGTGGGTCTTCTGCTCCATGAGGGATCCTCCCAGAGGAACTGAGCAGAGCAGGGCAGGTGCCTGCATGGAGAAGGACAGAACTTCTGCTCCTCCTTGGGGTCATCTCTGGCACTTGGGGAATGAAAAGCCCCTGGGCTTCTGCAGCATTTGGAGTTGAAACGTGACCTCCAAACGGGCCAACCCCCTCCTAAAGGCCATTTCCACCTGGGATGGCTCCAGGATGGAGGAGCAGTGCCATCTTCTGGCCAGCGGCCTCAGGCTGCACAAGCCCGGGAGCAGCCACCACCTCCCCGGCTGTTGATGCCACCCAACCTTAACCCCTTCCTTTTTAACCAAGTCTGGAACTCAAGAACTTGGAGCTGGAAGGTCCCACCTGAGAGCTGAAGAGCACTGAGGTCCCATCAGATCATTGGAGGCAGAGGAAGGACCAATCCAGCCTTGTCACCTCTTTACTGTCCTCCTCTTTGCTTTGCAGAGTTTGAGATGTGGTACAACGAGTCCTTCCTCATCCCCAAGGAGCTGCAGGAAGCTCTGAAGCCCCGTGGTGACATCAGGCCTGGGATGATTCCCATAGAGAGAGTCATGGACCTGGTGAGTTCTCCTGGCAGCTCTGCTGCTTCTCCTCCGTAGCCACACGTGGTGGTGGTGGTGGAAACGAGGACACCACCAAGCTCCTGGGAGCAGGATGGGGTGGCAGCTCTGGCCCTTTCTCCATGAAGAGTGGTTGGCATTGAGATGCAACCTGTGATGACGCAGAGGGCGACCACCTGGAGAGAGGACTCGCTCTCTCCTTAGCTTTATCGTTAAGAGGATAAAATAGGGCAGTGGGATTGAAGGACCTGGTCACCTTCTGATGGTCAGGACCAGGGATTTGCCCCGAGGTGGGAGGGGTGGCTCCTAGAGACATGGAATGGGTTGGGTTGGAAGGAACCTCAAAGCCCATCGAGTTCCACCCCCTGGGACACCTCCCACTGGATCAGGGGGCTCAAAGCCCCATCCAACCCAGCCTTGGACACCTCCAGGGATGGGGCAGCCACCACTGCTCTGGGCAACCTGGGCCAGGGCCTCCCCACCCTCACAGGAGAACATTTCTCCCCAAGATCTCATCTCAACCTCCCCTCCTGCAGCTCCCAACCCTTCCCCTTGTCCCATCCCTGCACTCCCTGACCAAGAGCCCCTCCCAAGGTGCAGCTTTTGCTCCTGGCTGAGTTCCCTTTGGCCACACCAGAAGTTCACTGTCACCTCCTCCAGGCTCCTCATGGACCTCACAGAAGGTGACCCAAAGAATCCATCTGATCCAGCCTCAAATCTGGTGTGAAAATATCATGCCTACGCTGATATCTTACTTCTAATTCAACCCATGCTCCTCTTCCATGCCCTCACACCTTCCAGATGGTTCCCTGGAGAAGCTTGGCCATGGATGTCAGAGAGGAGGGCTCAGGGAGGACCACGCTGAAGCTCAGATCTCCTTGCAGTGGAGGGGAGCCCCTCCCGTGGGTCGTTATGGGCAGAGCGTGGCCCTGAGGATCTGAGGGATCTCCCTTTGGGCCTTCATGCTTTCAGGTGGATCAGACCTGTCCACATCTGCTCACTCAGGGCGTGGGAAGGGGTGGACCTCTCGCTTCTGAGGCTTTGGAGAGACTGGTCAAAGAGGGTTGGTTGACCTCCACGTCTCCAGATGTGGATTCTTCACGTGGAGCGGGGTCCCCTACAAGGGGAGGAAGAGCAGGGGCTGAGCTCTTCTCTCTGGTGACCAAGGCCAGGAGCTGAGGGGATGGCAGGAAGATGGGCCAGGGGAGGGTTGGGTTGGACACCAGGAGAAGGTTCTTCCCCTAGAGAAGAGCAGAGGGAAGCAGTCCCAGCCTGAGAAGATTCCAGAAGCCTTTGGCCAAGGCCCTCATCCCCTTGGGGTGAATGTTGGGGTTGTCCTGTGCAGGGACAGGAGTTGGATCGATGGTCCCTGTGGGGCTCTTCCAGCACAGGTTCCATCTGTGGTTCTATCATAGACCTTTGAGCTCATCAAGTCCAAGGAAACGATTCAGTCTTTCTGCTGGCAGGAGGAAGATGACCAGGAGAGGTTCCAGAAGATGCAGGAGAAAACTCTGCCTTTCTGCCCAGCTTCGGCCGCCTTCTACAGGGCAAGAATGAAGAATGATCTCCAGGTGAGCTCAGGTGGGCCCAGATCCACCTCCCCTGCTGAGACCCCTTGGCCGAGGGATCCTGCCCCTTGCTGCCAGGTGGGGTGGAGGACTCTTCCATTCCAGATGCTGGTTTGGAAGGTGCAGGTTTGGTCCTGCAGCACAACCAAGCTCTTTGAGATGTTCCTTGGCTCTGGGTGATGTAAAGGTCCCATCCCGTGCTGGTCTTCTGCTAAAACCCAATCCCAGCATTCTCACTTCAAGTCCACTCCTGCCAAGGGCTGGTCATGAGGCACCACCGAGGCTCTGAGCTTGGTAGGACTTCAAAAAGATGGGGTGTTCGTGAGGGACGGGACTGCACAGCCACATCTGGGAGTGTTTTTAAGGAGAACATCTCAAAATCAGCTCTCCAGGGATTGGAGGAGAATTTCCCAGCACTTCTTTTTCCCTCCATGGAGCCTGTTGGGATCTGGTGGATGTGGAGAACAACGTTGGTGTGATGGGGTTTGGTATCAGAGAACCACAGGGACCACCAGGAGGTCCCCCCTCAGTCTCCTCTTCTCCAGCTGAACAGACCCAGGGCCCTCGGCTGCTCCTCATAACCCTGGTTCTCCAACATCAGCTCTGAGGTGGGCTCGGTTTTCAGAGCAGAACTTTCACCTCTAAGACATTTGTCCTACCAAACCCAACCTTCCCATGTGGTGCTGGACAAAGCTGCTCCAAAGCTGGAGAGCAGAAAGGCACTTGGGGGTGCTGGTTGCTGTCAAGTTGACCATGAGCCAACAGGGTGGTGGCCAACAGGGTCAACCGTGTCCTGGGGGCGTCAAACCCAGCATCACCAGCCAAGAGAGGGAGGGGATTGTCCTGCTCTGCTCTGCCCTGGGGAGGCCCCACCTCAAATATTGGGTGCAGTTTGGGTCCCCCAGGATCAAAAGGACATCAAAGCAGTGTCCAGAGGAGGCCACAAAGCTGGGGAAGGGTCTGGAGGAGAAATCATCTGAGGAGAGGCTGAAGGCACTGGGTCTGTTCAGCTGGAGAAGAGGAGACTGAGGGGGGACCTCCTGGTGGTCTCCAGGTTCCTGAGCAGGGGAGGAGGAGGAGCAGGCGCTGAGCTCTTCTCTCTGGTGACCAAGGCCAGGAGCCCAGGGAATGGCAGGAAGATGGGCCAGGGGAGGGTTGGGTTGGACATCAGGAGAAGGTTCTTCCCCCAGAGAAGAGCAGAGTGTGGTGGAGCCCTGGAACGGCTCCCCAGGGAAGCAGTCCCAGCCTGAGAAGATTCCAGAAGCCTTTGGCCAAGGTCCTCATCCCCACGGGGTGAATGTTGGGGTTGTCCTGTGCAGGGCCAGGAGTTGGATCGATGGTCCCTGTGGGACCTTCCAACTCAGGGCGTTCTGTGGTTCTTTATTCTATGACAGGATGAGAGGAGATGACCTCATGGTGCCCCAGGAGAGGTTTAGATTGGAGATTGGATATTGGGAAGCATCTCTTCACCAAAAGGGGCAGAGGCTCCCAGGGAGGGGGTGGAGTCCCCATCCCTGGAGGGGTTTCCAAGCCGGGCAGATGAGGTGCTCAGGGAGCTGGGTCAGGAGTGGACAGGGATGGTTGGACTCGATGGTCTCCAAGGTCTTTTCCCACCCAAGCCATTCCATGCTTAACCACCCCCTCTGGTTTCGTTGCAGCGCTCGTACGCCAGGACCATGAGGTCCCTGGAGCAGATGCAGAAGAAACCTGGGCTCATGAAAGCTGCTGGGAAGAACAAAGCCCTTTCGTTCCTGCACGTCACGTAGCAGGTTCCACCCGGCATTCACCACAAGCAAAGCCACCTCAGAAAGCTTCTCCGTTCCCATCCACCATGGATTTATCACCAATAAAGAGTAGGAAGTGGAGCGAGGCTGGAAGTTCTTGGTGATCAACCCCACAGCTTGGACAGGAAGCAAGTCCTGGAGTTCCAACAGCAATTCCTGTTCTCCCGAGGATCTGGAAGACGCAATGTCAAGAGGAGAGGTGCGTTGTGGACAACCAGGGCTTCTCCTTCCTTCTTGGTGCTCCAGGTGCCTGCTGGGCTTGTTCTTGATGGAGCACCAGGGTCATCTTTGCTGCTTTGATGCTCTCAAGGTGGATCATGAGAAGCCTGGGTGGGAGTAAGTTCTCCCTCGGATTGAAGCAAGCCCAGGGTGAGAGAGGAAGAGGGTGGAGAAGGGCTTCATGGAGTCACAGAATGGCTTGGTTGGAAAGGACCTTTGAGATCATCGAATCCAAGCAGGTCCAGTTTCCACCAGTGCCGTGCATTAGACTTAGGGAGACCTCTCCATCCCATTGAAGGAGGAACAGGGAGGTGTTTGACCAATCCCTGCTTTCTGGGAAGGTCACTCGGGTCCAGGGTGAGATAACGGTGCCCATCCAGAGGATGCTTGGAGGCCTTGGGCTGGATCCAAAGAGTGGGAGCAGCAGGGCCAGGGAGGGGATTCTGCCCCTCTGCTCCGCTCTGGGGAGACCCCACCTGGAGTCCTGTGTCCAGGGCTGGAATCCCCACCAGCAGAAGGAGATGGAGCTGTTGGAACGGGGCCAGAGGAGGCCCCGGAGATGATGGGAGGGCTGGAGAACCTCTGGTGTGAGGCCAGGCTGGGGTCAGCCTGGAGAACGCTCCAAGGAGACCTCATATTGACCTCCCAGTACCTGTAGGAGGTCTCCAAGAAGCTGAAGAGGGGCTTTTTCCAAGGGCCTGGAGTGACAGGACAAAGGGGACCAGTTTGGAGTTGGAAGAGGGGAGACTGAGATGAGATCTTAGGAAGGAATTCTTCAGGATGAGGGTGGGGAGGCCCTGGCCCAGGTTCCCCAGGGAAGCTTTGTCTGTCCCATCCCTGGAAGTGTTGAAGGCCAGGTTGGATGGGGCTTGGAGCCCCCTGATCCAGTGGGAGGTGTCCCTGCCAATGGCAGGGGGGTGGAACTGGTTGGGCTTTGAGGTCCCTTCCAACCCAACCCATTCCATAATTCCACGATTATGGATTTCCAAAGGCTTAAGAAGCTCCTGGAAATCCAATCCAGGTTGAATTTCCCAAGAAGACACTTCCACATGAAGTGATCTCAGAGTTCCTTTGACCTTCCCCTCCCTCCACTCATCCTGTGCTTCCCCCTCGACCTTCTGCGTGGTTGGTGCTTGGTGCCACCCATCCCCATGGGTCCCGGTGCCACCCATTTCCACACCGTGGTCCTAAAATTGGGAAAGAAAGCAAGAAGTCACATTTTTGGATGCTCCAAACGTCGTTTTGAACCTTCCAAGTCAGCAGGAGGGTCCTTACCGCACCCAAAAAGCTGCTCCCAGTGTGGTTCAGTGATCCCAGTAAGATCCCAGTATACCGGTGGGGTCCTGTGGCTGCTCCCAGTGTAGCCCAGTGATCCCAGTAAGATCCCCAGTCAGACCCGGGGGTCCCATGGCTGCTCCAGTGATCCCAGTGAGATCCCAGTCAGACGCGAGGGTTCCGTGGCTGCTCCCAAGCGCTCTCAGTGATCCCAGTGTGCTCCCAGTGCAATCCCAGTCAGACCCTGGAGTCCCGTGGCCGCTTCCAGTGAGATCCCAGTGCAATCCCAGTCAGACCCGGGGGGTCCTGGGCGGTTCCCAGTGATCCCAGTATGATCCCAGTCACACCCGGGGTGTCCCGGGCGATTCCCAGTGATCCCAGTGCAATCCCAGTTAGACCCGGGCGTCCGTGGCTGCTCCCAGTGGTCCCAGTAAGATCCCAGTGCGGTCCCAGTCAGACCCGGGGTGTCCCGGGCGGCTCCCAGTGATCCCAGTGCGCTCCCAGTGAGGTCCCAGTGCAGTCCCAGTCAGACCCGGGGGTGTCCCGGGCGGCTCCCAGTGATCCCAGTGCGCTCCCAGTGAGGTCCCAGTGCGGTCCCAGTCAGACCGGGGTGTCCCGGGGCGGCTCCCAGTGATCCCAGTGCGCTCCCAGTGAGGTCCCAGTGCGGTCCCAGTCAGACCCGGGGGTGTCCCGGCGGCTCCCAGTGATCCCAGTGCGCTCCCCAGTGAGGTCCCCAGTGCGGTCCCAGTCAGACCCGGGGGTGTCCCGGGCGGCTCCCAGTGATCCAGTGCGCTCCCAGTGAGGTCCCAGTGCGGTCCCAGTCAGACCCGGGGGTGTCCCGGCGGCTCCCCAGTGATCCCAGTGCGCTCCCAGTGAGGTCCCAGTGCAATCCCAGTCAGACCCCGGGGGCGTCCCGGGCGGCTCCCAGTGATCCCAGTGCGCTCCCAGTGCGCTCCCAGTCAGACCCGGGGGTCCCGTGGCTGCTCCCAGTGCGGTCCCAGTCAGACCCGGGGGCGTCCCGGGCGGCTCCCAGTGAT
>JAUMJL010002609.1:0-13743 GCA_033558185.1 Dromococcyx pavoninus
GAGTTTGGGGCTCATAAAGGGGGTTTTGGGACCCATAGAGGGAGTTTGGGGTCTTTAAGGGGGGGTTTGGGACCCATAAGGGGGGGTTTGGGACCCATAAGTGGGGGATTTGGGGCACCCAAGGGGGGGTTTGGGGCACCTAAGGGGGGTTTTGGGACCCATAGAGGGAGTTTGGGGTCCTTAAGGGGGGGTTTGAGACCCATAAGGGGGGGGTTGGGGTCCTTAAGAGGGGGTTTGGGACCCATAGGTGTGGGTCAGGGGGTGCTGGGACCCATGGGGGGGGTTCTGGGGCCCATAAGGGGGGGGTTGGGACCCATAGGTGGGGTTTGGGGTCCGTAAGGGGGGGTTTGGGACACCCAAGGGGGGTTTTGGGGGGGTTTGGGACCCATAAATGGGGGGTTGGGGGCACCTCAGGGGGGGTTTGGGACCCATAGGTGTGGGGCAGGGGGTGGTGGGACCCATGGGGGGGGTTCTGGGGCCCATAAGGGGGGCTTTGGGGCACCCAAGGGGGGGTTTGGGGGGGCTTTAGGACCCAGAAGTGGGGGTTTGGGACCCATAGGTGTGGGGCA
The DNA here is from genome assembly GCA_033558185.1 of Dromococcyx pavoninus. Lineage (NCBI taxonomy): Eukaryota > Metazoa > Chordata > Aves > Cuculiformes > Neomorphidae > Dromococcyx > Dromococcyx pavoninus. The sequence goes on from JAUMJL010002609.1 coordinate 570, forward strand.
GGGGGTGGTGGGACCCATAAGTGGGGTTTGAGCCCCCTAAATGGGGGGGTTTGGGGCACCCAAGGGGGGGTTTTGAGGGGCTTTAGGACCCATAAGTGGGGTTTTGGGCCCATAAGGGGGCTTTGGGACCCATAGGTGTGGGGCAGAGAGCACTTGTGGGGCAGGGCTGCCCCATAGCGTCACTTGGGGGGCAGATGTGGGGCAGATGTGGGGCAGACCCTGACCTCTGCCCCCCCCCCCCTCAGCTGGCCATGGAGTATTGTCTGGGCTCGGCCTCCGACCTGCTGGAGGGTGAGTGGGGCTGAGCTATGGGGCAGAGCTATGGGGCAGGCTGTGGGGCAGGGTTATGGGGTGCTGTGGGGCAGAGCTATGGGGTGCTATGGGGCAGAGCTATGGGGCAGGCTGTGGGGCAGGGGAGCTATGGGTCAGAGCTATGGGGCAGGGTTATGGGTTGCTATGGGGCAGAGCTGTGGGGCAGGGGGGCTATGGGGCAGGGTGGATTATGGGTCATTATGGGGTGCTATGGGGCAGAGTTATGGGGCAGGACTATGGGTCGCTATGGGGCAGAGCTATGGGGCAGGCTGTGGGGCAGAGCTATGGGGTGCTGTGGGGCAGAGCTATGGGGTGCTGTGGGGCAGAGCTATGGGGCAGAGCTATGGGGCAGGCTGTGGGGCAGGCTATGGGGCAGGGCTATGGGGCAGAGCTATGGGGCAGGGGGCTATGGGGTGCTGTGGGGCTGAGCTATGGGGCAGGGCTATGGGGCAGAGCTATGGGGCAGGGTTGTGGGTCACTATGGGTCGCTATGGGGCAGAGCTGTGGGGCAGGGAGGGCTATGGGGCAGGGGGGCTATGGGGCGGGGGGCTATGGGGCATGGCTATGGGTCGCTATGGGGCAGGGGGCTATGAGACAGGGTTATGGGGTGCTGTGGGGCAGAGTTATGGGGCAGGGTGTGTTATGGGTCATTATGGGTGCTATGGGGTGCTATGGGGCAGGGGGTCTGTGGGTCATGATGGGGTGCTGTGGGTTGCTGTGGGGCAGAGCTGTGGGCCAGGGTGGGTTATGGGTCGCTATGGGGCAGGGGTGTGGGGCAGAGCTATGGGGCAGGGGGCTATGGGGCAGGGAGCTATGGGGCAGGGTTATGGTTTGCTATGGGGCAGAGCTATGGGGCAGGGCAGGCTATGGGGTGCTATGGGGCAGGGCTTTGTGGAGAGCTATGGGGCAGGGAGAGCTATGGGGCAGAGTTATGGGGCGGGGGGCTATGGGTCGCTATGGGGCAGAGCTGTGGGGCAGGGGTCTATCGGTCGCTATGGGGCAGAGCTATGGGGCAGCCCCCCAGCTGCCCCCTCTGCCCCCCAAGTGCACCAGAAGCCGCTGCAGGAGGCGGAGATCGCGGCCATCGTCCACGGAGCCCTCCGGGGCCTGGCGTACCTGCACGGCCACAACATGATCCACAGGTGGGGCTGCCCCATAGCTGCCCCATAGCGCCCCATGGCTGCCCCATAACTGCCCCATGGCTGCCCCATAGCTGCCCCATAGCGCCCCATAGCTGCCCCATGACTGCCCCATAGCTGCCCCATAGCTGCCCCATGGCTGCCCCATAGCTGCCCCATAGCTGCCCCATAACTGCCCCATAGCTGCCCCATGGCTGCCCCATAGCTGCCCCATAGCTGCCCCATAGCTGCCCCAGGGGTGCCCCACAACTGCCCCATAGGTGCCCCATAACTGCCCCATAACCGCCCCATAGCTGCCCCATAACTGCCCCATAGCTGCCCCATAACTGCCCCATAACTGCCCCAGGGGTGCCCCATAGCTGCCCCATAACTGCCCCGTAACTGCCCCAGGGGTGCCCCATAACTGCCCCATAGCTGCCCCGTAATTGCCCTATAACTGCCCCATGGATGTCCCATAACTGCCCCATGGGTGCCCCATAGCTGCCCCATAGCTGCCCCATAACTGCCCCATGGCTGCACCATAGCTGCCCCACAACTGCCCCATAACTGCCCCATAGCTGCCTCATAACTGCCCCATAGCTGCCCCGTAACTGCCCCATAACTGCCCCACAACTGCCCCATAACTGCCCCATGGCTGCCCCATAGCTACCCCATAACTGCTCCATAACTGCCCCACGGCTGCCCCATAACTGCCCCAGGGGTGCCCCATAACTGCCCCATCGCTGCCCCATAACTGCCCCATGGCTGCCCCATAACTGCCCCATAGCTGCCCCATAACTGCCTCATGGCTGCACCATAGCTGCCCCACAACTGCCCCATAACTGCCCCATAGCTGCCCCATAACTGCCCCAGGGGTGCCCCATAACTGCCCCATAGCTACCTTATAACTGCCCCATAACTGCCCCATGGCTGCCCCACAGCTGCCCCATAACCCCCCATAATTGCCCCATAGTAACCCACAGCTGCCCCACTGATTTTTCCCTCTCTGCCCCACTGCTCCCCCTGCCCCACACCTGCCCCCAATCTCTGCCCCACTGATTTCTGCCCCACTGATTCTCTTCTGCCCCACATTTCTGCCCCATTGATTTTCTCCTGCCCCACTGATTTCTGCCCCACATTTGCCCCCCTGCCCCATATCTGCCCCACTGATTTCTGCCCCCCATCTGCCCCCCTGAGCTCTGCCCCACTGATCCTCTCCTGCCCCACTGATTTCTGCCCCACTGCTCCCCCTGCCCCACACCTGCCCTACATTTCTGCCCCACTGATTCTGTTCTGCCCCACGTTTCTGCCCCACTGATTTCTGCCCCACATCCTACTGCCCCCCTGCCCCACATCTGCCCCACATCTGCCTCCCTGCCCCATATTTGCCCCCCTGACCTGTGCCCCACTGATTCTCTTGCCTCACTGCCCCCCCTGCCCCACACCTGCCCCCAATCTCTGCCCCACTGATTTCTGCCCCACTGATTCTCTTCTGCCCCACATTTCTGCCCCATTGATTTTCTCCTGCCCCACTGATTTCTGCCCCACATTTGCCCCACATCTGCCCCACTGATTTCTGCCCCACATCCTACTGCCCCCCTGCCCCACATCTGCCCCACATCTCTCTGCCCCACTGATTCTCTCCTGCCCCACTGCCCCCCACCCCATATCTGCCCCACATCTGCCCCCGATCTCTGCCCCACTGATCCCCTCCTGCCCCACATTTCTGCCCCACTGATTTCTGCCCCACACCCTACTGCCCCCCACCCCATATCTGCCCCACATCTGCCCCCGATCTCTGCCTCACTGATCCCCTCCTGCCCCACATCTCTCCTGCCCCACATCTGCCCCCCCGAGCTCTGCCCCACTGATTTCTGCTCCACATCTCTCTACCCCATTGACCTCCCCTGCCCCACATCTGCCTCCCCGCCCCATATTTGTCCCCCTGATCTCTGCCCCACTGATTCTCTCCTGCCCCACTGCCCCCCCTGCCCCACACCTGCCCCCAATCTCTGCCCCACTGATTTCTGCCCCACTGATTCTGTTCTGCCCGCTTCTGCCCCATTGATTCTCTCCTGCCCCACTGATTTCTGCCCCACATCCTACTGCCCCCCTGCCCCACATCTGCCCCACACCTCTCTGCCCCACTGGTCCCCTCCTGCCCCACTGATTTCTGCCCCACTGCTCCCCCTGCCCCACACCTGCCCCACATTTCTGCCCCACTGATTGTTCTGCCCCACGTTTCTGCCCCATTGATTCTCTCCTGCCCCACTGATTTCTGCCCCACATCCTACTGCCCCCCTGCCCCACACCTGCCCCCCATCTGCCCCCCTGAGCTCTGCCCCACTGATCCCCTCCTGCCCCACATTTCTGCCCCACTGATTCTGTTCTGCCCCACGTTTCTGCCCCACTGATTTCTACCCCACATCCTACTGCTCCCCTGCCCCACACTTGTCCCCCTGAGCTCTGCCCCACTGATCCCCTCCTGCCCCACATTTCTGCCCCACTGATTTCTGCCCCACACCCTACTGCCCCCCTGCCCCACACCTGCCCCACATCTGCCCCACATCTGCCCCACATCTGCCCCCCCTCAGCTCTGCCCCACTGCCCCCCCTGCCCCACTGTTCCCCTCCTGCCCCACATTTCTGCCTCACTGCTCTCCCTTGCTGTACATTTCTGCCCCACTGATTTCTGCCCCACATCCTACTACCCCCGTCCCACATCTGCCCCACATCTGCCCCACATCTGCCCCACTGATCTCTGCCCCCCCATCTCTGCCCCCCAGGGACGTCAAGGCCGGGAACATCCTCCTGGCGGCTCCGGCCGAGGTCAAACTCGGGGACTTCGGTTCGGCCGCCATCGCCGCCCCCGCCAACTCCTTCGTGGGGACCCCTTACTGGTACTGGGGGGGGGGCCCTGCCCCACACTTGGGGGGCTCAGCCCCATAGAGCCACCTTCTGCCCCATAGAGCCACCCCCTGCTCCACACTTGGGGGGCTCAGCCCCATAGAGCCACCCCCTGCCCCATAGAGCCACCCCCTGCCCCATAGAGCCACCCCCTGCTGCACACTTGGGGGGGCTCAGCCCCATAGAGTCCCCTTCTGCCCCACAGATCCCTTCCTGCCCCACACTTGGGGGGCTCAGCCCCATTGATCCAACCCCTGCCCCATAGATCCATCCCCTGCCCCACACTTGGGGGTCCCGGCCCCATAGAGCCACCCCCTGCCCCACACTTGGGGGTCTCGGCCCCATAGAGCCACCCCCTGCCCCACAGAGCCACCTCCTGACCCACACTTGGGAGGCTCAGCCCCATAGAGCTGCCCCACAGATCTCCTGCCCTACACTTGGGGGGCTCAGCTCCACTGATTTCTGCCCCACATATCCTGTGCTGCCCCACACTTGGGGGTCCCAGCCCCATAGAGCCACCCCCTGCCCCACAGATCCTGCTCTGCCCCATAGATCCCCCCCTGCCCCACACTTGGGGGGCTCAGCCCCACAGAGCCCCTTTCTGCCCCACAGATCCCCCCCTGCCCCACACTTGGGGGGCTCAGTCCCACGGAGCTCCTCCTGCCCCACACTTGGGGGGCTCAGCCCCATAGAGCCACCCCCTGCCCCACAGATCCCTGCCCCACTGATCCTGCTCTGCCCCACAGATCTCCCCCTGCCCCACACTTGGGGGTCCCAGCCCCATAGAGCCATCTCCTGCCCCACACTTGGGGGGCTCAGCCCCATAGAGCTATCCTCTGCCCCATAGAGCCACCGCCTGCCCCACACTTGGGGGGCTCAGCCCCATAGATCCACCCCCTGCCCCATAGAGCCACTGCCTGCCCCACACTTGGGGGGCTCAGCCCCATAGAGCCATCCTCTGCCCCATAGAGCCACCCCCTGCCCCACACTTGGGGGGCTCAGCCCCATAGATCCATTTCCTGCTCCATAGATGCACCCCCTGCCCCACTGATCCCCTCCTGCCCCACACTTGGGGGGCTCAGCCCCAGCCCCATAGAGCCACTCCCTGCCCCACAGATCCCTCCTGCCCCACACTTAGGGGTTCTGGTCCCACATAGCCCCCTTCTGCCCCACAGATCCACCCCCTGCCCCACACTTGGGGGGCTCAGCCCCATAGAGCCATCCTCTGCCCCATAGAGCCACCCCCTGCCCCATAGATCCATCTCCTGCCCCACACTTCAGGGTCCCGGCCCCATGGAGCCACCCCCTGCCCCACACTTGGGAGTCCCAGCCCCATGGAGCCACCTCCTGACCCACACTTGGGAGGCTCAGCCCCATAGAGCTGCCCCACAGATCTCCTGCCCCACACTTGGGGGGCTCAGCCCCACTGATTTCTGCCCCACAGATCCTCTGCTGCCCCACACTTGGGGGTCCCAGCCCCATAGAGCCACCCCCTGTCCCACAGATCCTGCTCTGCCCCATAGATCCTCTCCTGCCCCACACTTGGGGGGCTCAGCCCCACGGAGCTCCTCCTGCCCCACACTTGGGGGGCTCAGCCCCATAGAGCCACCCCCTGCCCCACTGATCCTGCTCTGCCCCACAGATCTCCCCCTGCGCCACACTTGGGGGTCCCGGCCCCATAGAGCCCTCTTCTGCCCCATAGATCCATCCCCTGCCGCACACTTGGGGGGCTCAGCCCCATAGATCCACCCCCTGCCTCACAGATCCTGCTCTGCCCCATAGATCCCCCCCTGCCCCACACTTGGGGGGCTTAGCCCCATAGAACCACTCCCTGCCCCACAGATTCCTGCCCCACAGATCCTGCTCTGCCCCACAGATCCTCTCCTGTGCCACACTTGGGGGTCCTGGCCCCATAGAGCCACCCCCTGCCCCACACTTGGGGGTCTCGGCCCCATAGAGCCACCCCCTACCCCATAGATCCATCCCCTGCCCCACACTTGGGGGCCTCAGCCCCATAGAGGCCTTTCCTGCCCCACAAATCCCTCCTGACCCACACTTGGGGGTCCCAGCCCCACGGAGCCACCCCCTGCCCCACAGATCCCTGCCCCACTGATCCTGTTCTGCCCCACAGATCTCCCCCTGCCCCACACTTGGGGGTCCCAGCCCCATAGAGCCCCCTTCTGCCCCACAGATCTCCCCCTGCCCCACACTTGGGGGGCTCAGCCCCACAGATCCACCCCCTGCCCCACAGTTGCCCCACAACCCCCCAAATTACCCCCCCAGGATGGTCCTTGAGGGGATTTCCCCCCCCAATTACCCCCTCCAATTACCCCCCCTCTCTAATTACCCCCTCCCAATTACCCCCCTCCCAATTACCCCCCTCCCCAATTACCCCCTCCCTAATTACCCCCCCAATTACCCCCCCTCCCCAATTACCCCCCTCCCCAATTACCCCCCTCCCTAATTACCCCCCCTAATTACCCCCCAGGATGACCCTTAAGAAGACCCTCCCACCCCAACCCCCCCAAATACCCCCCCAATTGCCCCCCAGGGTGGTTTTTAAGGGCATTCCCCCCCCCAATTACCCCTCCAATTACCCCCCTCCCCAATTACCCCCCCCACCCAATTACCCCCCCCACCCCCTTAATTACCCCCCCAGGATGACCCTTAAGAGGATCCTCCCACCCCAAACCCCCCCAAATACCCCCCCAATTGCCCCCCAGGGTGGTTTTTAAGGGCATTCCCCCCCCAATTACCCCCCCACCCTAATTACCCCCCTCAATTACCCCCCCCACCCCCTTAATTACCCCCCCAGGATGACCCTTTAGAAGACCCTCCCACCCCAAATACCCCCCCAATTGCCCCCCAGGATGGTTTTTAAGGGCATTCCCCCCCCAATTACCCCCTCCAATTACCCCCCCACCCCAATTACCCCCTCCAATTACCCCCCCCACCCCCTTAATTACCCCCCCCATTCCCTTAATTACCCCCCCAGGATGACCCTTTAGAAGACCCTCCCACCCCAAATACCCCCCCAATTGCCCCCCAGGTTGGTTTTTAAGGGCATTCCCCCCCCAATTACCCCCTCCAATTACCCCCCCCCACCCCAATTACCCCCCCCACCCCCTTAATTACCCCCCCCACCCCATTAATTACCACCCCCCCCTAGGATGGCCCCCGAGGTGATCCTGGCCATGGACGAAGGTCACTACGACGGCCGCGCCGACGTCTGGTCCTTGGGCATCACCTGCATCGAGCTGGGTACGGGGTGGGGGATGGGGGGGGGGGCAATTCCCCCTCCCTTTTACCCCCCCCCCCACCTTATTTACCCCAGGGGGGGGCAATTCCATGGCTCAAGCTTTTTACCCCCCTCCCCCAGCGGAGAAGAAGCCCCCCCTGTTCCACCTCAACGCCGTCAGCGCCCTTTACCACATCGCGCAGGCGGCGCCGCCATCGCTGCCTTCGACGCCCTGGTCCGGCCCCTTCAGGGCCTTCGTCGTCTCTTCTCTCCAGAAAGTTCCAGCCCGGCGCCCGACGGCCGAGGTTCTTCTTCAGGTACCACCAGGAGGGGCTTCTCCAACCTGGTCTGGGGGAGATTGGGGTGGTTTGGGGGGGGGTTCTCTACGTCCTGATGGACCTCGAGAGGTTCTCCGTTGTCTTCTACGTCAACGTGGAGCTTGGGGTCTTCTCCAACCCATCCCAAGTCCCAATGGATCTCAAGAGGTTCTCCATCACCTTCTACGTCTCTATGGGTTTGAGGTCTTCTCCAACCCATCCCAAGTCTCCATGGACCTCAAGATGTTCTTCATCATCTTCTACGTCTCTATGGGTCTTGGGGTCTTTTCCAACCCATCCCAAGTCTCCATGGACCTCAAGAGGTTCTTCATCATCTCCCATGTCCCAATGGACCTCAAGAGGTTCTCCATCATCTCCCACGTCCTTGTGGACCTTGAGGTCTTCTCCAACCCATCTCATGTCCCAATGGACCTCAAAAAGTTCTCCATCACTTCTCATGTCCCTATGGACCTCAAGATCTTCTCCATCACCATCTACATCCCAATGGACCTTGGGGTCTTCTCCAACTCAATCCATGTCCCAATGGACCTCAAGATGTTCTCCATCATCTCTCATGTTCCCATGGACCTTGGGGTCTTCTCCAACCCATCCCAAGTCCCAATGGACCTCAAGAGGTTCTTCATCATCTCCCACGTCTTCGTGGACCTTGAGGTCTTCTCCAACCCATCCCAAGTGTCCATGGACCTCAAGAGGTTCTCCATCACCTCCCAGGTCCTCATGGTCCTTGAGGTCTTCTCCAACCCATCCCAAGTCTCCATGGACCCCAAGGTCCTCTCCATCATCTCCCACGTCCCCATGGACCTTGGGATCTTCTCCATCCCATCCCAAGTCTCCATGGACCTCAAGAGGTTCTTCATCATCTCCCATGTCCCAATGGACCTCAAGAGGTTCTCCATCATCTCCCACGTCCTCGTGGACCTTGAGGTCTTCTCCAACCCATCCCAAGTGTCCATGGACCTCAAGAGGTTCTCCATCATCTCCCAGGTCCTCATGGTCCTTGGGGTCTTCTCCAACCCATCTCATGTCCCAATGGACCTCAAAAAGTTCTCCATCACTTCTCATGTCCCTATGGACCTCAAGATCTTCTCCATCACCATCTACATCCCAATGGACCTTGGGGTCTTCTCCAACTCAATCCATGTCCCAATGGACCTCAAGAGGTTCTCCATCACCTTCTATGTCAACGTGGGTCTTGAGGTCTTCTCCAACCCATCTCATGTCCCAATGGAGCTCAAGATCTTCTCCATCACCTCCCATGTCTTCATGGACCTTGAGGTCTTCTCCAACCCATCCCATGTCCCAATGGATCTCAAGAGGTTCTCCATCATCTCCCACGTCAACGTGGAGCTTGGGGTCTTCTCCAACCCATCCCAAGTGTCCATGGACCTCAAGAGGTTCTTCATCATCTTCTACATCTCTATGGGTCTTGGGGTCTTCTCCAACCCATCCCATGTCCCAATGGATCTCAAGATCTTCTCCATCACCTCCCATGTCCTCATGGACCTTGAGGTCTTCTCCAACCCATCCCAAGTCCCAATGGACCTCAAGATCTTCTCCATCATCTTCTACGTCTCTATGGTTCTTGGGGTCTTCTCCAACCCATCCCAAGTCTCCATGGACCTCGAGAGGTTCTCCATCACCTCTCACATCCCTATGGGTCTTGAGGTCTTCTTCAACCCATCCCACGTCCCGATGGACCTCAAGACCTTCTCCACCCTTCCAAGACCTTCTCCACCCTTCCAAGACCTTCTCCACCCTTCCAAGACCTTCTCCCCCCTTCCCATTGACCTTAAGACCTTCTCCACCCTTCCAAGGCCTTCTCCACCCCTCCCATTGACCCCAAGACCTTCTCCACCCTTCCAAGGTCTTCTCCACCCTTCCAAGACCTTCTCCATCCTTCCCATTGACCCCAAGACCTTCCCAGACCTTCTCCACCCTTCCAAGACCTTCTCCATCCTTCCCATTGACCCCAAGGTCTTCTCCACCCTTCCAAGGTCTTCTCCACCCTTCCCATTGACCTTCTCCTCCCTTCCAAAACCTTCTCCACCCTTCCAAGACCTTCTCCACCCTTCCAAGACCTTCTCCACCCTTTCCATTGACCCCAAGACCTTCTCCACCCTTCCAAGACCTTCTCCACCCTTCCAAGACCTTCTCCACCCTTCCAAGACCTTCTCCACCCTTCCAAGACCTTCTCCACCCTTTCCATTGACCCCAAGTTCTTCTCCACCCTTCCAAGACCTTCTCCACTTTTCCAAGACCTTCTCCACCCTTCCAAGGTCTTCTCCACCCTTCCCATTGACCCCAAGACCTTCTCCACCCTTCCAAGACCTTGTCCACTTTTCCAAGACCTTCTCCACCCTTCCAAGACCTTCTCCATCCTTCCCATTGACCCCAAGACCTTCTCAGACCTTCTCCACCCTTCCCATTGACCTTCTCCCCCCTTCCAAGACCTTCTCCACCCTTCCCATTGACCCCAAGACCTTCTCCACCCTTCCAAGGTCTTCTCCACCCTTCCAAGACCTTCTCCATCCTTCCCATTGACCCCAAGACCTTCTCAGACCTTCTCCACCCTTCCAAGACCTTCTCCACCCTTCCCATTGACCCCAAGGTCTTCTCCACCCTTCCAAGACCTTCTCCATCCTTCCCATTGACCCCAAGACCTTCTCAGACCTTCTCCACCCTTCCAAGACCTTCTCCATCCTTCCCATTGACCCCAAGACCTTCTCAGACCTTCTCCACCCTTCCCATTGACCTTCTCCCCCCTTCCAAGACCTTCTCCCCCCTTCCCATGGACCCCAAGACCTTCTCCCCCCTTCCAAGACCTTCTCCACCCTTCCAAGACCTTCTCCCCCCTTCCAAGACCTTCTCCCCCCTTCCCATTGACCCCAAGACCTTCTCCCCCCTTCCAAGACCTTCTCCACCCTTCCAAGACCTTCTCCCCCCTTCCAAGACCTTCTCCACCCTTCCCACGGACCCCAAGGTCTTCTCCACCCCACCCCACCCCACCCCATGGACCTCCTCTCTCCCCCCCCCCAGCACCGGTTCCTGCAGCGCGATCGCCCCCCCCGGGTCCTCCTGGACCTCATCCAGAGGACCAAGGACGCCGTCCGGGGCCTCGACACCTTCCGGTTCCGCAGGATGAAGAAGATCCTCTTCCAGGAGACCCTCGATGACCATCACCAGGAGCACCACGAGGTGAGGACACGGCGAGGGCTTCGGAACGTCCGGGCGGGGCCCAGAACCTTCTGGTGGACCTTGGGGGCTCCTCCGACCTCCATCGTGGTCATCCCTGAGGTCTCGTTGACCCAAAGGACCATCCCAGGACCTCGTTGACCCAATGGGTCATCTCCAAGGCTCCATTGACCTCCAAGGACCATCCCATGACCCCATTGACCCAATGGGTCATCTCCAAGGCTCCATTGACCTCCAAGGACCATCCCATGACCCCATTGACCCAATGGGTCATCTCCAAGGCCCCATTGACCCCAAGGCCATCCAAGGACCCCATTGACCCCATGGGTCATCTCCAAGGCCCCATTGACCACCAAGACCAACCCATGACCCCATTGACCCAATGGATGGTCCCTGAGGTCCTGTTGACCCCATGGGTCATCTCCAAGGCTCCATTGACCCCAAGGACCATCCCATGACCCCATTGACCCAATGGGTCATCTCCAAGGCCACATTGACCCCAAGGCCATCCAAGGACCCCATTGACCCAATGGGTCATCTCCAAGGCCCCATTGACCCCAAGGACCATCCCATGACCTCGTTGACTCAATGGGTCATCTTCAAGGCCCCATTGACCCCCAAGCCCAACCCATGACCCCATTGACCCAATGGATGATCTCTGAGGTCTTGTTGACCCCATGGATCCTCTCCAAGGCCCCATTGACCCCAAGGACCATCTCATGACCCCATTGACCCAATGGATGGTCCCTGAGGTCTTGTTGACCTCATGGATCTTCTCCAAGGCCCCACTGACCTCCAAGGCCAACCCATGACCCCATTGACCCCATGGGTCACCTCCAAGGTCCCGTTGACCCTAAGGGTCCTCTCCAAGGCCCCGTTGACCCCAAGGACCATCCCATGACCACATTGACCATGTGGGGGATCTCCAAGGCCCCGTTGACCCCGTAAGTCACCTCCCAAGGTCCCATTGACCCAATGGGTCATCTTCAAGGCCCCATTGACCACCAAGACCAACCCATGACCTCGTTGACCCAGTGGATGGTCCCTGAGGTCTTGATGACCCCATGGGCCACCTCCAAGGTCCCGTTGACCCTAAGGGTCCTCTCCAAGGCCCCATTGACCCAATGGATGATCTCTGAGGTCTTGTTGACCCCATGGGTCATCTCCAAGGCCCCATTGACCTCCAAGGGCAACCCATGACCCCGTTGACCCAATGGATGATCTCTGAGGTCTTGTTGACCCCATGGGTCATCTCCAAGGCCCCATTGACCTCCAAGGCCAACCCATGACCCCATTGACCCCATGGCTCATCTCCAAGGCCCCGTTGACCCTGCAGGTCTTCTCCAAGCCCCCACTGACCCCCATCCCCACTGTCCCCCTCCCCGTTGTCACCTCCCTGAGGTCCCCCCCACCCCAAGTTGACCCCACCCCACCCTTCTCCTGCCCCCTCCCCTCTCCAGGGGCCCAGGGCCTCCCCCAGCACCTCCAGCAGCGTCGGGAGCTCGGCCGACGCCTCCGAGGAGGACCTGGACCAGGTGGGAGAAGGTCCAGGGTTGGGCGAGGGCGAGGACACGGCCACCTCCAGCAGCTCCGACGGCCACTGCCTGCCCGTGAGTCATTGGGGGGGGGGGGGGGGCAAGGGGGACGTCCTGATGGGGTTCCACCACCCTGGGGAGATCTTTAATAGGGTTCCACCACCCCCTTGATGGTTCCTATTGGGTTTCCACCCCCCTGGGGACGTTGTTATGGGGTTCCACCACCACCTTGAGATGTTTAATGGGGTTCCACCACCCCCTTGATGGTTCCTGTTGGGGTTCCACCACCCCCATGATGGTTCCTATTGGGTTTCCACCCCCCTGGGGACGTTGTTATGGGGTTCCACCACCACCTTGAGATGTTTAATGGGGTTCCACCACCTCCTCGATGGTACCTGATGGGGTTCCACCACCCCCATGATGGTTCCTGTTGGGTTTCCACCTCCACGGGGACGTCCTGATGGGGTTCCACCACCCTGGGGAGATCTTTAATAGGGTTCCACCACCCCCATGATGGTTCCTATTGGGTTTCCAC
>JAUMJL010002610.1:0-16560 GCA_033558185.1 Dromococcyx pavoninus
TTTGAAGGCACTGGGGGGCACTGGGAGGGGACTGGAAGGGCACTGGGATGGCACTGAGGGGCACTGGGACTGGTTTGGACTGGTTTGGACTGGTTTGGACTGGTTTGGACTGGTTTGGGGGGGGCGGTCTCACCCGGATGGGGCGGGGCCTGTCGGGCTCCCGCCATCGCAGCACCCCCAGGGCCGCCACCGTCACCCCGTACCACAGGTAATTAACGAAGCCCACGTAATTAATGAGGGTCCCGATGTCGCCCGTCACCAGCATCAGCAGCGTCGAGATACACTGGGGGGCGTGGCCACTCAGGGGACACGCCCCCTGCCCCAAAACCCCACCCCTTTGGCTTTAAACCCCGCCCCTTTGGCTTTAAACCCCACCCCTTTGGCTTTAAACACCGCCCCCTTGCTCTCAAACCCATCCATTGAATACAAACCACGCCCCCTTGAGTCCAAACCACGCCCCTTGAGTCTAAACCACGCCCCCTTGAGTGAAAACCCCGCCCCTTGCAATTAAACCCCGCCCCCTTGCTCACAAACCCCGCCCCTTGAGTCTAAACCCTGCCCCTTTGCACTAAAACCCCCACCCCTTGAGTACAAACCCCGCCCCCTTGCACTTAAACCCCGCCGCCTGTTGAGTCCAAACCACGCCCCCTTGAGTCCAAACCCCGCCCCTTGCCTTTAAACCCCGCCCCCTTCCTCACAAACCCCGCCCCTTGAGTCTAAACCCCCACTCCTTTGCACTAAAACCCCGCCCCTTGAGTCCAAACCCGCCCCTTGAGTCCAAACCCCGCCCCCTTGCACTTAAGCCCCGCCCCTTAAGTGAAAACCTCGCCCCTTGAGTGAAAACCCCGCCCCTTGAGTCCAAACCACGCCCCTTGAGTCCAAACCACGCCACCCTTGTTCACAACCCGCCCATTGAATCCAAACCCCGCCCTTTGCACTTATACCCCGCCCCTTCAGTCCAAACCCCGCCCCTTTGGACTTAAACCCCACCCACTGAGTCCAAACCCCGCCCCTTGAGTCAAACCCCGCCCCTTGAGTCCAAACCCCGCCCCTTGAGTCCAAACCCCGCCCCTTTGCCTTTAAACACCGCCCCTTTGGCTTTAAACACCGCCCCCTTGCTCTCAAACCCATCCATTGAATACAAACCCCGCCCCTTGAGTCCAACCACGCCCCTTTGCACTTAAACCCCGCCCCTTGAGTCCAAACCCCGCCCCTTGAGTCCAACCCCGCCCCTTTGCACTTAAACCCTGCCCCTTTGTACTTAAACCCCGCCCCTTGAGTCCAAACCACGCCCCTTGCGTCCAAACCACGCCCCTTTGCACTTAAACCCCGCCCCTTGAGTCCAAACCACGCCCCTTGAGTCCAAACCCCGCCCCCTTGCACTTAAACCCCGCCCCTTGAGTATAAACCCCGCCCTTGAGTCCAAACCCCGCCCCTTTGCACTTAAACCCCGCCCCTTGAGTGAAAACCCCGCCCCCTTGCACGCCAAACCCCGCCCCTTGAGTCCAAACCACGCCCCCTTGTTCACAAACCCGCCCATTGAATCCAAACCCCCTTCCCTTTGCATTTAAACCCCGCCCCTTCAGTCCAAACCCGCCCCTTTGGACTTAAACCCCACCCACTGAGTCAAAACCCCACCCACTGAGTCAAAACCCCGCCCCTTGAGTCCAAACCCCGCCCCTTTGGCTTTAAACCCCGCCCCTTTGGCTTTAAACCCCGCCCCCCTTGCTCTCAAACCCATCCATTGAATACAAACCCCGCCCCCTTGAGTCCAAACCCACGCCCCCTTGAGTCTAAACCACGCCCCCTTGAGCGAAAACCCCGCCCCTTGCATTTAAACCCCGCCCCCTTGCTCACAAACCCCGCCCCTTGAGTCTAAACCCCGCCCCTTTGCACTTAAACCCCATGCATTGAGTGCAAACCCCGCCCCTTGAATGCAAACCCCGCCCCTTGAGTGAAAACCCCGCCCCCTTGAGTGAAAACCCCGCCCCTTGCATGTAAACACCGCCCCTTGAGTCCAAACCCCGCCCCTTGAGTCCAAACCCCGCCCCCTTGCACTTAAACCCCGCCTGTTGAGTCCAAACCCCGCCCCTTTGCACTTAAACCCCGCCCCTTTGCACTTAAACCACGCCCCTTGAGTCAAAACCACGCCCCCTTGAGTCCAAACCACGCCCCTTGAGTCCAAACCCCGCCCCCTTGCACTTAAACCCCGCCCCTTGAGTATAAACCCCGCCCTTGAGTCCAAACCCCGCCCCTTTGCACTTAAACCCCGCCCCTTTGCACTTAAACCCCGCCCCTTGAGTGAAAACCCCGCCCCCTTGCACCCAAACCCCGCCCCTTGAGTCCAAACCACACCCCCTTGTTCACAAACCCGCCCATTGAATCCAAACCCCTTCCCTTTGCATTTAAACCCCGCCCCTTCAGTCCAAACCCCGCCCCTTTGGACTTAAACCCCACCCACTGAGTCAAAATCCTGCCCCCTTCCACATAAACCCCGCCTCTTGAGTCCAAACCCCGCCCCTTGAGTCCAAACCCCGCCCCTTGAGTCAAAACCCCACCCCCTTGCACCCAAACCCCGCCCCCTTGCACCCAAACCCCACCCCTTGAGTCCAAACCACGCCCCTTGAGTCCAAACCACGCCCCTTGAGTCCAAACCACGCCCCTTGAGTCCAAACCCCGCCCCTTGAGTCCAAACCCCGCCCCTTGAGTCCAAACCCCGCCCCTTGAGTCCAAACCCCGCCCCTTGAGTCCAAACCCCGCCCCTTGAGTCCAAACCCCGCCTCTCCTTTTAGCCACGCACCTCTCTTTTAAACCACGCCCCTCTCCTTAGCCACGCCCCCTTTCCCTTTGACCCCTCCCACCTACCCCCACCTCTGCCCCCTCCCCTCTCTCCCCCTCCCTTTTGACCTCCCCTTCCCCATAGCCCCGCCCTCTCCCTTTTAGCCACGCCCCCTCCCATCTAGCCACACCCCTTTCCTTTGACCACGCCCGTCACCTTTAGCCCCGCCCCTCTCTCCTTTAGCCCCTCCCACCTGGTCACAATTAAGGCCTGAACTCTGCCCCCTCCCCTCTCTCCCCCTCCCTTTTGCCCCCTCTTTACCCCCTTTTGGCCACGCCCCCTTAGCCACGCCCCTTTAGCCACGCCCCTCTCTCCTTTAGCCCCTCCCACCCAGCCCCAATATAGGCTTTGAGCTCTGCCCTCTCTCCCCCTCCCTTTTGTCCCCCTTTAGCCACGCCCCCTTTTAGCCACGCCCCGTCCTTTTAGCCACGCCCCTCTCCCCTTTAGCCCCTCCCACCCGTCCCCCAATTAAGGTCTGAGCTCTGCCCCCTCCCCTCTCTCCCCCTCCCTTTTGTCCCCCTTTAGCCACGCCCCCTCTTTAGCCACGCCCCCTCTTTAGCCACGCCCCCTCTTTAGCCACGCCCCCTCTTTAGCCACGCCCCTCTCTCCTTTAGCCCCTCCCACCCAGCCCCAATATAGGCTTTGACCTCTGCCCCCTCCCCTCTCACCCCCTCCCTTTTGCCCCCTCTTTACCACCTCTAGCCACGCCCCCTTTAGCCACGCCCCTTCCCTTTAGCCCCGCCCCTCTTTCTTATAGCCCCTCCCACCCGTCCCAATAAATACCTTGACCTCTGCCCCTCCCCTCTCACCCCCACCCTTTGTCCCCCTTTAGCCACGCCCCCTCTTTAGCCACGCCCCCTTTAGCCACGCCCCGTCCTTTTAGCCACACCCCTATCCCCTTTAGCCCCTCCCACCCGGCCCCCAATTAAGGCCTGAGCTCTGCCCCCTCCCCTCTCTCCCCCTCCCTTTTGCCCCTTTATGCCCCATTTTAGCCACGCCCCCTCTTTAGCCACGCCCCATTTAACCACGCCCCTTCCCTTTAGCCCCGCCCCTCTCTCTTTTAGCCCCTCCCACCCGGCCCCCAATTAAGGTCTGAGCTCTGCCCCCTCCCCTCTCTCCCCCTCCCTTTTGGTCCCCCCCCCATTGCTCCCCGCCCCCCATCCCTTTTTCCCCGCCCCCGTTCCCTTTGTCCCCGCCCCCCGTTCCCTTTGGCCCCGCCCCCTCGCCCTTTGGCCCCGCCCCCTCTCACGGTGACGAGCAGGGCGGGGATGGGGGTCCTCCTCCTCCACGTGGATCATGGGCGAGCAGCGCCGGGAGGTGACGCTCCCGCGCCCCCGCGTAGAACAGCCTGGGGAGGGGCGTGGCCTCAGACGGGGGGGGGCGGAGCTTAGGAGGGTGGGCGGGGCTAGGGCGGGGTGGGCGGGGCCAAGAGGGGAGGGGGGCAGAGTTTTGGGGGGGGCTTCATTGGGGCTGAAGGGGAGGGGGTGGGGGCTAAAGGGAGGGGCGGGGCTAAAGGGGAGGACAAAGGGGGCGTGGCTAAATAAATGACGTCACGTTAAGGGGCGTGGCTAAACATGGGGGCGTGGCCAATGCGGTGTCGCACGGGCGCAGGGGGCGTGGCCAAGAGGAGGTGGGGGGGGCCACAATGAAGGGTGGGAGTGACGTCACAAAGGGGAGAGAGTGGGCGTGGCTTGCTGGGCGTGGTCACGCGAGGGGGTGTGGCCATTGGGAAGGGGCGTGGCCAGGGGGAAGGGGCCTCAGCCCCAGGTGGGGGGTGAATGAAGGGGGAGGAGGAGCCCAAGGGGGGTGTGACGTCACATGGGGGCGTGGCCAATGGGGGCTTGGCCAGTGTAGAGGGCGTGGTCAATGGAGGGGGCGTGGCCAACGATGGGCGTGGCCTCAGGTAGGGGTTGAATGAACGGAGTGGCCGCGGCGCCAATGAGGGGGTTGTGACATCACCAAAGAAGGGGGCGTGGTCATGCCTGATGGGCGTGTCCAATGATGACATCACCAAAGGGGGCGTGTCCACGCCTGGTGGGCGTGTCCAAAAATGACTGGGCGTGGTCTGCACCGGGTGGGCGTGGCCACGAGGGTGGGGGCTGTCCCTGATAGGGGGTGAATGAATGGAGAGGGGGCGCGTGTGACGTCACGAGGGGGGCGTGGTTAGATCTAGGGGCGTGGTCGAGGGGAAGGGGCGTGGCTAGGTGAAAAGGGGGCGTGGCTAGGTGAGAGGGGGGCGTGGCCACTGACCTGGAGCAGGTGAAGAGGGACCCGTTGACGCCGCCGAAGGTGGAGAGGGCGACGGCGAAGGGCATCACCCACGCCATGGCGCCCAGCGCCCGCTCCCCGAACGACTGGGAGGGGGCAACTGGGATTACTGGGAGGGCACTGGGAGAGCCCAGGGAGCACACACACAGCCTCCCAGTGCCTCCCAGTGCCTCCCAGTGCCTCCCAGTGCCGCCCAGTGCCTCCCAGTGCCACCCAGTGCCCTCCCAGAGCCCTCCAATCCTCTCCCAATCCCTCCCAATCCCTCCCAGTGCCTCCCAGTGCCCTCCCAGTGCCGTCCCAGTGCCCTCCAGTCTCCTCCCACCCCCTCCCAGTGCCTCCCAGTGCTCTCCCAGTGCACTCCCAGTGCCCTGCAGTGCCCTCGCAGTGCCTCCCAGTGCCTCCCAGTGCTCTCCCATGGCCTCCCAGTGCCTCCCAGTGCCCCGCAGTGCCCTCCCAGTGCCCTCCCAGTGCCCCCCCAGTGCCCTCCAGTCTCCTCCCACCCCCTCCCAGTGCCTCCCAGTGCCCCTCAGTGCTCTCCCACTCCCTCCCAGTGCCCTCCCAGTGCCACCCAGTACTCTCCCATTGCCTCCCAGTGCCTCCCAGTGCCCCGCAGTGCCCTCCCAGTGCCCTCCCAGTGCCCTCCAGTGCCCTCCAGTCTCCTCCCACCCCCTCCCAGTGCCTCCCAGTGCCCTCCAGTCTCCTCCCACCCCCTCCCAGTGCCCTCCCAGTGCCACCCAGTGCTCTCCCATTGCCTCCCAGTGCCCCGCAGTGCCCTCCTAGTGCCCTCCCAGTGCCCTCCAGTGCCCTCCAGTCTCCTCCCACCCCCTCCCAGTGCCCTCCCAGTGCCACCCAGTGCTCTCCCATTGCCTCCCAGTGCCTCCCAGTGCCCCGCAGTGCCCTCCTAGTGCCCTCCCAGTGCCCTCCAGTGCCCTCCAGTCTCCTCCCACCCCCTCCCAGTACCCCCCCACTGCCCTCCAGTCTCCTCCCAATCCCTCCCAGTGCCCTCCCAGTGCCTCCCAGTACCCCTCAGTCTCCCCCCACTCCCCTTCCACTGCCCCCCAGTGCCCTCCCGGTGCCCCCCAGTGCTCTTCCAGTTCTTCCCAGTGCATCCCAGTGCCCTCCCAGTGCCTCCCAGTGCATGCCAGTACCCCCCAGTCTCCCCCCACCCCCTCCCAGTGCCCCCCAGTGCCTTCCCAGTACCCTCCAATCTCCTCCCAATCCCTCCCAGTTCCCTCCCAGTGCCTCCCAGTGCCCTCCAGTCTCCTCCCACCCCCTCCCAGTGCCCTCCCAGTGCATCCCAGTGCCCTCCAGTCTCCTCCCACCCCCTCCCAGTGCCCTCCCAGTGCCTCCCAGTGCCCTCCAGTCTCCTCCCACCCCCTCCCAGTGCCCTCCCAGTGCATCCCAGTGCCCTCCAGTCTCCTCCCACCCCCTCCCAGTGCCCTCCCAGTGCATCCCAGTGCCCTCCAGTCTCCTCCCACCCCCTCCCAGTGCCCTCCCAGTGCCCTCCAGTCTCCTCCCACCCCCTCCCAGTGCCTCCCAGTGCCCTCCAGTCTCCTCCCACCCCCTCCCAGTGCCTCCCAGTGCCCTCCAGTCTCCTCCCACCCCCTCCCAGTGCCCTCCCAGTGCCTCCCAGTGCCCTCCAGTCTCCTCCCACCCCCTCCCAGTGCCCTCCCAGTGCCTCCCAGTGCCCTCCAGTCTCCTCCCACCCCCTCCCAGTGCCCTCCCAGTGCCTCCCAGTGCCCTCCAGTCTCCTCCCACCCCCTCCCAGTGCCCTCCCAGTGCCTCCCAGTACCCCTCAGTCTCCCCCCACTCCCCTTCCACTGCCCCCCAGTGCCCTCCCGGTGCCCCCCAGTGCTCTTCCAGTTCTTCCCAGTGCATCCCAGTGCCCTCCCAGTGCCTCCCAGTGCATCCCAGTACCCCCCAGTCTCCCCCCACCCCCTCCCAGTGCCACCCAGTGCCCCCCCAGTGCCCTCCAGTCTCCTCCCACCCCCTCCCAGTGCCCTCCCAGTGCCCCCCCAGTGCCCTCCAGTCTCCTCCCACCCCCTCCCAGTTCCTCCCAGTGCCCTCCAGTCTCCTCCCACCCCCTCCCAGTGCCCTCCCAGTGCCCCCCCAGTGCCCTCCAGTCTCCTCCCACCCCCTCCCAGTGCCCTCCCAGTGCCCCCCCAGTGCCCTCCAGTCTCCTCCCACCCCCTCCCAGTTCCTCCCAGTGCCCTCCAGTCTCCTCCCACCCCCTCCCAGTGCCCTCCCAGTGCCCTCCCAGTGCCCACCACGGCGACGGCGCTGGACTCGATGATCTCCTGGGGGGAGAGGGCGGTGACGTAGGCGATGTTGGCGAAGACGTAGACGAAGGTGACGACGGGGATGGAGATGAAGATGGCGCGGGGGAGGTTCCTGGGGGGGGGGTGGGGGGGAGAGAACACGTGATCAGGGGACCCAGAACCACCTCGAGTCACCCCAAAAAGGCCCCGCCCAAAAAGCAACCAATTCCGGCCAAAACCAACAAAATTCCAGCCAAAAATTAAAAATTTTGATGAAAAAAATAAAATTTCATTGAAAAATTTAAAATTTCAGCAAAAAAAATTCATTGAAAAATTTATAATTTAGTAAAAAATAAAATTTCATTGCAATATTTAAAATTTCATTGAAAATTTTCAATTTTTGTCTAAAATTTTTCATGAAAAACTTAAATTTTCATCAGAAATTTTAAATTTCATAGAAAGAAATAAAATTTCGTTGAAAAAATAAAATTCTGTCACAAAATAAATTTTTAAGGCAAAATTTTGAATTTTAGCGGAAAAATTAAAATTTCATCGAAAAATAAAATTTCATCAAAAAATAAAATTTCATCGAAAATAAAATTTTATCGAAAATAAAATTTCATCGAAAAATAAAATTTTATCGAAAAATAAAATTTCATTGAAAAATAAAATTTCATTCAAAGATAAATTTTCGTTGCAACATTTAAAAGTTTATTGAAAATTTAAAATTTCAGCGAAGAGTTAGAATTTTGATTCAAAAATTAAAGTTTCAGCCCCAAAAATAAAGTTTTGTCATCGAAAAATTGGAACTTAAAAATTTTAAAAAAATTAAAATTGCAATGAAAAAATGAAGATTTGAATAAAAACTTAAAAATTACAATAAAAAATGAAGATTTCAATGAAAAATTTAAAATTCCAATGAAATAAAGAAGATTTCAAGGAAAAATTAAAAATTGTAATGAAAAAATGAAAATGTCAAGGAAAAATTTAAAATTGCAATGAAAAAATGAAGATTTCAAGGAAAAATTAAAAATTGTGATGTGAAAAATGAAAATTTCAATGAAAAATTTAAAATTCCAATGAAAAAAAGAAGATTTCAAGGAAAAATTAAAAATTGCGATGTGAAAAATGAAAATTTCAAGGAAAAATTAAAAATTGCAATAAAAAATGAAAATTTCAATGAAAAATTTAAAATTCCAATGAAAAAAAGAAGATTTCAAGGAAAAATTAAAAATTGTGATGCAAAAAATGAAAATTTCAAGGAAAAATTAAAAATTGCAATGAAAAAATGAAGATTTCAATGAAAAATTTAAAATTTCAATAAAAAAATTATTTCAATGAAAAATTTAAAATTGCAATGAAAAAAGTAAAAATTTAAAGGTAAAATTAAAAATTGCAATGAAAAAATAAAGATTTCAAGGAAAAATTTAAAATTCTAAGGAAAAATGAAAATTTCAATGAAAAATTAAAAGTTGCAACAAAAAATTGAAAATTTCAAGAAAAAATTTAAAATTGCCATGAAAAAATGAAGATTTCAATGAAAAATTTAAAATTGCAATGAAAAAAGTGAAGATTTAAAGGAAAAATTTAAAATTGCCATGAAAAAATGAAAATTTCAATGAAAAATCAAAAATTACAATGAAAAAATGAAAATTTCAATGAAAAAATTAAAAATTGTAATAAAAATGAAGATTTTAATGAAAAATTTAAAATTGCAATGAAAAAATATGAAAATTTTAATGAAAAATTTAAAATTGCAATGAAAAATATTAAAATTTTAATCAAAAATTAAAAATTGCAATGAAAAATATGAAAATTTTAATGAAAAATTAAAAATTGCAATGAGAAAATGAAAATTTCATGGAAAAATTAAAAATTTCTTTGCAAATATTAAAACACAGCGAAAAGCTTAAATTTTCCTTTAAAAATTGCATTTGAAAAAATAAAATTTCATCATGGAAAAGACACAAATTTCAATGAAACATTAAAAATTTCAATAAAAAATAAAATTTCATTTAAAAATTACAAAAATTCACTGAAAATTTAAAATTTCATCCAAAAGTTGAGATTTTCGTCGCAAAATTTGAAATTTCACAAAAAAATTTAGAATTTCATGCAAGGAAATGAAATTTCATCCAAAAATTGAACTTCCTCAAAGGATGGAAAATTCAATGAAAAATTCAGAATTTCAATGAAAAATTTAAAATTTCATTTGAAAAAATTTGAATCCTTGGGTTTTGACCCCAAACCCTTCCATTGACCCCAAACCCTTCCATTGACTCAAACCCTTCCATTGACCCCAAACCCTTCCCATTGACCCCAAACTCTTCCCATTGACCTCAAACCCTTCCCATTGACCCCAAACCCTTCCCATTGACCCCAAACCCTTCCCATTGACCCCAAACCCTTCCCATTGACCCCAAACCCTTCCATTGACCCCAAACCCTTCCCATTGACCCCAAACCCTTCCCATTGACCCCAAACCCTTCCATTGACCCCAAACTCTTCCCATTGAGCCCAAACCCTTCCATTGACCTCAATCCCTTCCATTGACCCCAAACCCTTCCATTGACCCCAAACCCTTCCATTGACCCCAAACCCTTCCATTGACCTCAATCCTCTTCCATTGACCCCAAACCCTTCCATTGACCCCAAACCCTTCCATTGACCCCAAACCCTTCCATTGACCTCAATCCTCTTCCATTGACCCCAAACCCTTCCCATTGACCCCAAACCCTTCCATTGACCCCAAACCCTTCCATTGACCCCAAACCCTTCCATTGACCTCAATCCTCTTCCATTGACCCCAAACCCTTCCCATTGACCCCAAACTCTTCCCATTGACCTCAAACTCTTCCCATTGACCTCAAACTCTTCCATTGACCCCAAACCCTTCCCATTGACTCAAACCCTTCCATTGACCCCCAACCCCTTCCATTGACCCCAAACCCTTCCCATTGACCCCAAACCCTTCCATTGACCCCAAACCCTTCCATTGACCCCAAACCCTTCCATTGACCTCAAACCCTTCCCATTGACCCCAAACCCTTCCATTGACCCCAAACCCTTCCATTGACCCCAAACCCTTCCCATTGACCCCAAACTCTTCCCATTGACCCCAAACCCTTCCATTGACCCCAAACTCTTCCCATTGACCCCAAACCCTTCCCATTGACCCCAAACCCTTCCCATTGACCCCAAACCCTTCCATTGACCCCAAACCCTTCCATTGACCCCAAACTCTTCCCATTGACCCCAAACCCTTCCATTGACCCCAAACCCTTCCCATTGACCCCAAACCCTTCCATTGACCCCAAACCCTTCCCATTGACCCCAAACTCTTCCCATTGACCCCAAACCCTTCCATTGACCCCAAACTCTTCCCATTGACCCCAAACCCTTCCCATTGACCCCAAACCCTTCCATTGACCCCAAACCCTTCCATTGACCCCAAACCCTTCCATTGACCCCAAACTCTT
This sequence comes from Dromococcyx pavoninus, assembly GCA_033558185.1. Lineage (NCBI taxonomy): Eukaryota > Metazoa > Chordata > Aves > Cuculiformes > Neomorphidae > Dromococcyx > Dromococcyx pavoninus. The sequence continues at coordinate 10,845 of JAUMJL010002610.1, forward strand.
CCCATTGACCCCAAACCCTTCCATTGACCCCAAACCCTTCCATTGACCCCAAACCCTTCCCATTGACTCAAACCCTTCCATTGACCCCAAACCCTTCCATTGACCCCAAACCCTTCCATTGACCCCAAACCCTTCCCATTGACCCCCAACCCCTTCCATTGACCCCCAACCCACCGTTGGGGCTCGCGCAGCTCCTCGGTGACGTAGTTGAGGAAGTTCCACCCCCCGTAGGCGAAGGAGCCCTGGAGGCAGGCGAGGGCCAGGGACCCCGCGGACGGCCCCGCGCCCCACGGCGACAGCGAGCGCGGCGGCGACAGCCACACGTGGTGCCCTGCGGCCAGGGGGTCACTGGGGGGAACTGGGAGGGACTGGGAGGGGTACTGGGGGGGCTGGGAGGGACTGGGAGGGGGGCTGGAGGGGCTGGGAGGGATGGGAGGGGGGACTGGGGGGACTGGGAGGGACTGGGAGGGGGGCTGGAGGGGCTGGGAGGGATGGGAGGGGGAACTGGGAGTGATGGGAGGGGGAACTGGGGGGACTGGGAGTGATGGGAGGGGCACTGGGAGTGATGGGAGGGGGAACTGGGGGGACTGGGAGTGACTGGGAGGGGTACTGGGGGGGCTGGGAGTGATGGGAAGAGCACTGGGAGTGATGGGAGGGGGAACTGGGAGGGACTGGGAGGGGTACTGGGGGGGCTGGGAGGGACTGGGAGGGGGGCTGGAGGGGCTGGGAGGGATGGGAGGGGCACTGGGAGTGATGGGAGGGGGAACTGGGGGCACTGGGAGGGACTGGGAGGGGTACTGGAGGGGCTGGGAGTGATGGGAGGGGGGACTGGGAGTGTTGGGGGGGGGAACTGGGGGCACTGGGAGTGATGGGAGGGGAAACTGGGGGCACTGGGAGTGATGGGAGGGGCACTGGGAGTGATGGGAGGGGGAACTGGGGGCACTGGGAGGGACTGGGAGGGGTACTGGGGGGGCTGGGAGTGATGGGAGGGGGAACTGGGGGGACTGGGAGTGATGGGAGGGGGAACTGGGAGTGATGGGAGGGGGAACTGGGGGAACTGGGAGTGATGGGAGGGGGAACTGGGGGCGATGGGAGTGATGGGAGGGGGAACTGGGGGGACTGGGAGGGACCGGGAGGGGGAACTGGGGGGACTGGGAGGGACTGGGAGGGGTACTGGGAGTGATGGGAGGGGGAACTGGGGGCACTGTGAGTGATGGGAGGGGGAACTGGGAGGACTGGGAGGGACTGGGAGGGGGAACTGGGGGCACTGGGAGTGATGGGAGGGGGAACTGGGGAGACTGGGAGGGACTGGGAGGGGGAACTGGGGGGACTGGGAGGGACTGGGAGGGGGGGATGAGGGCACTGGGAATGATGGGAGGGGAAACTGGGGGCACTGGGAGGGACTGGGAGGGGTACTGGGGGGACTCGGAGGGACTGGGAGGGGGAACTGGGGGGACTGGGGGGGCTGGGAGTGATGGGAGGGGGAACTGGGAGGACTGGGAATGATGGGAGGGGGAACTGGGGGGACTCGGAGGGACTGGGATGAACTGGGAATGGGGGGATACTGGGACTGGGAGTGGAAAATGGGGACTCAGGGGGGAATTGTGGGTAACTGGGATGAACTGGTATGAACTGGGATGAACTGGGATGAACTGGGAGCAACTGGGATGAACTGGGATGGACTGGGATGAACTGGGAATGATGGGAAATGGGGACTGGGGGTGGAAAATGGGGACTGGGGGGGGAATTATGGGCAACTGGGGTGAACTGGGATGGACTGGGATGAACTGGGAGGGACTGGGATGAACTGGGATGAACTGGGATGAACTGGGATGGACTGGGAGCAACTGGGATGAACTGGGAATGATGGGAAATGGGGACTGGGGGTGGAAAATGGGTACTGGGGGGGGAATTATGGGCAACTGGGGTGAACTGGGAGTAACTGGGATGAACTGGGATGAACTGGGATGAACGGGGAGGGACTGGGAGCAACTGGGATGAACTGGGAATGATGGGAAATGGGGACTGGGGGTGGAAAATGGGTACTGGGGGGGGAATTATGGGCAACTGGGATGAACTGGGATGAACTGGGATGGACTGGGAGCAACTGGGAGGGACTGGGATGGACTGGGATGAACTGGGATGAACTGGGATGAACTGGGAATGATGGGAAATGGGGACTGGGGGTGGAAAATGGGGACTGGGGGGGGAATTATGGGCAACTGGGGTGAACTGGGAGTAACTGGGATGAACTGGGAGGGACTGGGATAGACTGGGATGGACTGGGAGGGACTGGGAGCAACTGGGATGAACTGGGAATGATGGGAAATGGGGACTGGGGGTGGAAAATGGGGACTGGGGGGGGAATTATGGGCAACTGGGGTGAACTGGGATGAACTGGGAGGAACTGGGATGAACTGGGAGGGACTGGGAGGGACTGGGATGGACTGGGAGGGACTGGGATGAACTGGGAATGATGGGAAATGGGGACTGGGGGTGGAAAATGGGGACTGGGGGGGGAACTATGGGCAACTGGGATGAACTGGGATGAACTGGGATGGACTGGGATGAACTGGGATGAACTGGGAGGGACTGGGAGCAACTGGGATGAACTGGGAATGATGGGAAATGGGGACTGGGGGCGTTGGGGGGGGCGGAGCGGTCCGTAGGGGGGTTGTAGCGCCCTCTAGTGGTGTGTAGGGGTATATACTGGTTTGTACTGGTTTATACTGGTTTATACTGGTGCTGACCGCGGGCGATGCGAACCAGTCCGGTGCCGATGATCAAAGCCAAGGCCAGGAGCTTCCCCCCCGTGAAGGCGTCCTGGACACGCGTGGCCCAACGCACGCTGGAGGCGTTCACCCAGGTGAGCAGCACTGGGAGGGCACTGGGATGAACTGGGAGGGACTGGGAGAGCGGCGGGGGGGGGGAGGGGGAGGGGGGGAGGGAGTGGGAGGGGGTGGGAAGGGATTGGGAGGGAGGGGGAGGGACTGGGAGAGAGTGGGAGGGGAGTGGGAGGGGGTTTGGGGATACTGGGAGGGACTGGGAGGGGACTGGGAGGGACTGGGAGAGCGCGGGGGGGGAGGGGAGGGGGTGGGAGGGGATTGGGAGGGAGTGGGAGGGACTGGGAGGGACTGGGAGGGGACTGGGAGGGGATTGGGAGGGGATTGGGGGATACTGGGAGGGACTGGGAGGGCACTGGGATGAACTGGGAGGGACTGGGAGAGCGGCGGGGGGGGGGATGGGGAGGGGGGGGGAGGGGGTGGGAGGGGGTGGGAGGGGATTGGGAGGGAGTGGGAGGGAGTTTGGGGATACTGGGAGGAACTGGGAGGGGACTGGGAGGGACTGGGAGGGACTGGGAGAGCGGCGAGGGGGGAGAGGAGGGGGGTGGGGAGGCGGTGGGAGGGGGTTTGGGGATACTGGAAGGGACTGGGAGGGACTGGGAAGTGAGTGGGAGGGACTGGGAGGGGATTGGGAGGGGATTGGGGGATACTGGGAGAGACTGGGAGGGGACTGGGAGGGACTGGGAGAGCGCGGGGGGGGAGGGGAAGGGGGGAGGGAGGGAGGGGGAGGGGGTGGGAGGGGGTTGGGGGATACTGGGAGGGACTGGGAGGGACTGGGAAAGGATTGGGAGGGGATTTGGGGATACTGGGAGGGACTGGGAGGACATTGGGAGAGGAAGGAAATGGGGTGGGAATGGGGGAAGTGGGATGAACTGGTCTGTACTGGTTTATACTGGTCTAAACTGGGCTATACTGCTCCATACTGGTCTGTACTGCTCCATACTGGTCTGTACTGGTCCATACTGGTCTGTACTGGGAGCACACACACAGTTAAGTGAGGGAACAGGAGCGGGCGAACTGGGCCGCACTGGTCTATACTGGGTTGTGCTGCTCTATACTGGTTCCCACTGCCCTATACTGGTCTATACTGGTCCATACTGGTCCATACTGGTCTATACTGGTCCATACTGGTCTAAACTGGTCCATACTGGTCTAAACTGGGAGCACACATGCAGTTAAGTGAGGGAACAGGAGCGGGCGAACTGGGCCGCACTGGTCTATACTGGGTTGTGCCACTCTATACTGGTTCCTAGTGCCATATACTGGTCTATACTGGTCCATACTGGTCCATACTGGTCTATACTGGTGACTCACGCAGGCAGGCGGCCGCCAGCAGCCGTACTACAGCGGCCTCGGGGCCGTCGCAGTGGGGGAAGAGGGGCCTCAGGGCGTAGAGGGCGAAGGTGAGGGCGATGACGGCCTGGTTGGTCGGGTAAATGACCAGGACAGCGATCCAGAGCCTGAGGAACCTGGGGGGCAGCCCCATAGATCCTGCCCCATAGATCCCGCCCCATAGATCCTGCCCCATAGATCCTGCCCCATAGATCTGCCCCATAGATCTGCCCCATAGATCCTGCCCCATAGATCTGCCCCATAGATCCTACCGTATAGATCCCGCCCCATAGATCCTGCCCCATAGATCCCGCCCCATAGATCCTGCCCCATAGATCTGCCCCATAGATCTGCCCCATAGATCCTGCCCCATAGATCCTGCCCCATAGATCTGCCCCATAGATCCCACCCCATAGATCCGCCCCATAGATCCTGCCCCATAGATCCTGCCGTATAGATCCCGCCCTATAGATCCTGCCACATAGATCTGTCCCATAGATCCTCCCCCATAGATCCTGCCCCACAGATCCTGCCCCACAGATCCTGCCCCATAGATCCTGCCCCATAGATCTGCCCCATAGATCCCGCCCCATAGATCCACCCCATAGATCCTGCCCCATAGATCCTGCCCATAGATCCTCCCCATAGAGATCCTGCCCCATAGATCCGCCCCATAGATCCCCCATAGATCTGCCCCATAGATCCCGCCATATAGATCCCACCCCATAGATCCCGCCCTATAGATCTGCCCCATAGATTTGCCCCATAGATCCTGCCCCGTAGATCCCGCCCCATAGATCTGCCCCATAGATCCCGCCCCATAGATCCTGCCCCACAGATCCTGCCCCACAGATCTGCCCATAGATCTGCCCCACAGATCCTGCCCCATAGATCCCGCCCCATAGATCCTGCCCCATAGATCCACCCCATAGATCCTGCCCCATAGATCCACCCCATAGATCCGCCCCATAGATCCTGCCCCATAGATCCTGCCCCATAGATCTGCCCATAGATCTGCCCCATAGATCCTGCCCCATAGATCTGCCCCATAGATCCTACCGTATAGATCCCGCCCCATAGATCCTGCCCCATAGATCCCGCCCCATAGATCCTGCCCCATAGATCCTGCCCCATAGATCTGCCCCATAGATCTGCCCCATAGATCCTGCCCCATAGATCCTGCCCCATAGATCTGCCCCATAGATCCCACCCCATAGATCCGCCCCATAGATCCTGCCCCATAGATCCTGCCGTATAGATCCCGCCCTATAGATCCTGCCACATAGATCTGTCCCATAGATCCTCCCCCATAGATCCTGCCCCACAGATCCTGCCCCACAGATCCTGCCCCACAGATCCTGCCCCATAGATCCTGCCCCATAGATCTGCCCCATAGATCCCGCCCCATAGATCCACCCCATAGATCCTGCCCCATAGATCCTGCCCCATAGATCCCACCCCATAGATCCTGCCCCATAGATCCGCCCCATAGATCCTGCCCCATAGATCTGCCCCATAGATCCCGCCATATAGATCCCACC